>OY365809.1:16246350-16458850 GCA_959347315.1 Bimastos eiseni
ACATGACAATCCTATTACCTTATAATTGATCAATTTAGACCGTTTCAGCGTACACGCAGGCGTATGTGTATGCCTAGTGTAGCATAGTGCATATATAGTGTGGCTTCATGTGGTTACCTACCTGGTACCCTAAAGGTCTTAGGATCCAGTTGTGCCAGTTGATGTCCTCGAAGTTCACATACATTGGCACTCGATGACAACTGTTTCGTCTCAGTTTCCGTTTTCCCGATCGTCGAACTCTTTTCCGTTCGTACGGTCGACGTCCACCATTTCCACGGCCTTCCGAACGGAATTTCTTTCCTCCAGTTTCCACGTCGTCTTCTTCGTCTTCGTCATCGTCTTCTTCGTCCGTTGACCAGGTTTCATTCATGCGGGCCATTCGTAATCGTCTGGCTATCTCCATCGGATAGTCGATCTCATCGGTAGGACTGAGAATGTCCCACTGTTCGCTCTCCTCTGCAGCTTCCCTGGATACACGAGTTGATGCTCTGTCTGTTCGAATGCCGCTGTCAACGGCGGATGCTACTGCTGCGTCTCGCTTCTTCCTTCTCTCGGCTGCAGCGCTGTTGACTGCGTTGTCATCTTCATATTCGACTTCTTCGTCGTAGTAAGTGTATTCTGAGTCCGATGCTTCGTTTGGGTGAACGTCGTCTCGTCCGTTTGTTTCTTGGTCGTCGTCTTCGACCATCTCGTTCAGTTCGTTCGATTCGTAGGCATGGCGACGTCGGTCGTTCGAGAAGACTAGAAGCAGTGGTTCGTTCTCGTTGTTTGGTCTTGAGTTGATGTCGAAGATCGGCAGCAAAGGAGGAGGAGGAGGTGGCCCAGGCGCCGCCTGGTGATGGGTGGTATCGCGGATGCTACTGCTTGATTCGTCTCTGAGACGACCCACTGTCCCGATGCGAACCTCCAGCGTCTGCGTCAAATACACAATACGACTAAATGACTCTACTCAGATTCAGTCTTCCGATCTCTCATACGCTGGCTTACATATACATCTTTCTTTTTCTATTCTTAATCATTCTCCTCCCTGACCCCATTAAACCTATCCCTGTTCTTAACCTCTTTCCTTTCCCGTTCCCATCCTTGCTTAACAGTAATAATATATACAATGTTATTTAGCTACCTCGCACTTTCTAAGAGACACGAAAGTTCAAATGCAAAAATGCCCTACAAATACATACGCACCAAACATATTTGCGTATTTACTTCATATATACGTGTGTACGAACTCAGTAATATTTTTCCTATACGTGCAGTATATAACATAATATTTATTTATTTACTTATTTGCGATTTAATTTATATACATGTCATCAATATGTCATCAATACATACGTGTGTATCTCCTTGCGGTTTCTGTTTGACCCATCGTTTAACAGCCTCCGTGATCGTTATTGTCTCCCATCCGCTGTGTCTTCCGTAGATCTCCTTGGAATCGATCAACTCCAGCCTCTTGTCGTCTTCCCCCGTCGTCGGTGCACTAGGGCTGCTGCTGCTGTTGTCGATGACCTCGTTGACGGTGACCCTGCGGTTGATGCCTTCATAGAGCTGGCGATCGGCCTCGACGAGAGTGAAGAGGCGCAGTTCTGCTAGGTAGATTTCCTCGTCACGACCGATGCTCGTCACGTTGAACAGCAACCGATGCACTCGAGATGATGATGAATTGGACATGAGACCCGTTTCAACAGCAGCAGCAGCAACAACAACACCTGTCTCAGCATCTAGCTCTTCTGTAAACACGTCGACCGCCATTGACTATACAAGTATACAGACGATAACCACAGAGGACGAAAACATCAAGTACTATAATACTACATATGATTTGTTAAGCCTGCAGCAAGTGAGAGCTATAGGTTGGAGCAAGGATATATGGAGGAACCCATGCAGGTGGATGCAGCGGTCCTATAGACTCTCCTCCCAAATCACGGTGTCTGCTGTAGGCCTACTATGTATACTGCCACCAATACATCTACTTTTTATACGACATTACTATCACTATTAATACTGGCAAGTATAGCAACGCTATTGTATCATTAGGCATATATATATATACTGCTATTAATCAGTAAGGATTATACAATTATTTAGTTCAGACAACCATGTTGGTTGTGATTTTTAAGCTGGACAACACCATATACCTTCGTTGATGTTCATGAAGCTTCGGACGATATTAGCCATCGGATGAGAGTATTTGTCCGTGGAGAACTTGTCGTACAGGTCTAGCATATACTTAGGTGCGTGAACGTTTGTTCTGTGCGTATTGGCGGGAGGCGAAAGGGACGACGGGGCTTTCAAATGCTTCGTCCTGGGAGTTTTCTTTTCGGTGGCACTGTTAAAATGGGCGGCCGCGGGGAGGCTCCCAGTGGGGTCGGTGGGACTGTCGATTGAGGAGGAAGTTTGGCGAATGTGGTTGTCACCGCGTCTGCTCGATTGCTCCCTCAGAGTCCTTTCAATTTTCTCGATGATTTCATTTGCCCCTTTGAGGTCTTCGACGTCCTTGACCACTCGTTCCTGTACGCCATCTGTCGTCTCTGCAGCTCCTCCTGTCCCTCTTCCCACTGTTCCGTCACCCTGCAAGGTCATTGCGGTCGTAAACAGGAACGCAATCTCTACGACTAAGACTAGGACCAACTCCAGCGACAGCAGCGCTGTTCCGAGATGCATGGTCAGACCATACTATATTGTACAGACAATTATTATTATTACAAGCGATGCGGTTTATCACAACGTACGACACTGGTTCAACAAGTGCATCGAAAAGAAGCTGACCACTGATGTTGACGATGAGTTCGTGTAGTAGTCAACGGTGGTGAACAGCTTAATCCACTTTCTCGGCAGACAGATGTAATCCAAGGCTGGCTTGCGACAACTCACCGCTAAAGACGAGGATTCGCCTCTCCCATCCATCCCCCCAACTGACCCATCTAACCTTTGGTGCAAGTAATTAACGACAAACTTTAACACGTAGGCTATCAGCCAAACCGTGTTCCCGTATAAAGCTCAAATTAACTCTGGCTGTCTGCAGTGACCGCTATTTTGTCTTCCTCAGTGCTGACAAACTAAGGAAAGCGTCGCAAACTAGCGTTCTGTTCTTAAGATGTTTACACAGAGCATGTGCGCCAGCAGCCCAGCTTCAACAACTTTATACTGGACCGCATCATGCTAAATGTGCTGTTTGCTCAAAAACCGCAGCAGCAGCAACAACAGAAACACGACTTACTGATATAAGCAGAAGGAAATCGTGCCACGCGTACTTTGAGACACGTTGCAGATGTGACTGTTTTCCAGCGTCACTAGCGGAGGCGATATACATGTAACCGGAGGTCAAACGATAGACACAAAGGGAGAGAAGAAGGAGCAGAGGGGAAGGATGGAGAGAGGGAAACAGGAAAAGAGAAACAGAGAGGTATATGAATACAAGGAGGGAGCCAGAGGAGAAAGAAAGAAAAAGAGAGTACAGTGAAGGAGGAGGAGATATAGTTACAGAGACATTGAGAGAAGGAGAAGAGAAGTGGGAATGTGAGTGGCGGCTACAATGAGACAGGCATAAGAAAAACGGCAGAAAAGAAGAGATGAATGGCAATAAGGAAGAGAGGCCATGGTGTGGAGAAGGAGAGAAAAAGGGAAACGGAAACAGACTGCAAGAATGGCAGAGGGAGACAGGCAGTGGAGGAGAGAGAGACAGAGTGGCAGATAGAGAGAGACAGAGAGAGATAGAGACAGACAGACAGACAGACAAAGACAGAGGCAGAGACAGAGAGATAAAGAGAAAGAGAAAGAGAAAGAGAGAGGACATTGGCTAGAAACGACGGTGGGTGCGGTTGGACGAAGACCATTTCGGCGGACACGACGGAAAGAGTTCTGCTTTACATCAGCAGTCGGTGTAATTGAGCAGATGCCAGGGTTTTCCGCTACGCTTATCTGACAGAGCGAATGTTAATTCTCCTCTCAAAGACACATTCCGCTGCTGATAAACTACCTCTTAGCTTGTATCCCACTTTTGAAAAGATCGTTTTCCCGCTAACAACACAAGAAGGCGACTGCAACTAAACAGATTTCCACGCGCAATACGACTTTAGCAGCGGTGATACAGAACATGGCCGTTCGTTATGCAGGCCGACGTTTAGTCAACTCCCAGACATGACACAGTGGCTAACAGGTTTCAGAACACGCACGTCATCAGAAAGTTTATTTATTATATATATGCATATACAGATGTGGGTATATAAATATTATGTGTATATAATGTGTGTGTAGAGTATATTGATATATATCGAATCTTCAATCTTGTTTCATACAAAAAGGTCGAATGACTTGTGGCTGCATCTGTTAGAATAAGGTCAGTGCAGAAAAATTACAGAACTTTTAACAAATTAGGTTCCGTCTTCCTATAAGCGTTATATATCAAGATGAAATTTGATAAAACATATTATAAATGAAACAAATGAAAGCATGGACGGATGAGTTACTTGTAATTAAAGCATTTCGGGCGCATAAAAGGAGTAGGTCTAGAGCTTGCTCTTGCATCATGGCTTATCAGTGGAAGACTTGCTATACTGTGCTGCTGGTGAAGGTTTAGACAGCGTTGTCACTGCTTAAGACTTTAATTGTCAATCGACGTGGCTCTGTACGTATAGTGGGAATGTTCTGTGTCTTGAGCCCTTGATACTGCCATGATTAAACGTTCGTTTTCACTTTGATTTGATGCAATCACTGCACCAGGTTCAACATTACACCCCAAAGAAATAAAATTACCTGATTGACACTAATTATAGTGCAATTCAATACAACTGTTATTTGATATCACCCTTCGTACAGTTTAGTTAAGAAGTTATACACATTAGGCTACCTGATGCCCATCTTATCCAACAAATAGAACCGGCCACTTTTTCAAACCACTTTCAGCACAGCATGAGATGAGTTTGCTGAAGTTTTGGATTTTCCCGCAAAAAGTGATTTCCCGATAGTGAAGAATGAGATGGAGAAACTGATGATTTAGTCAAATGAGTCTCTGTCATACAAGTGGAAGAAACAGGCTGTTAATGACTTCTTGGTGATTGGTATCAATGGTCCGCCTCTCCCGCATTGATATGCCGAGAAGTGCATTATAAGTTGGTTGAAGTCAGGCAAACTAGGAACCCTGGACGAAACTAAAAGCTTGCCAATGGCAGCTGAAATTGCTAGTTATGGTTCAAATTAGAGAACAATATTGCGCTGTTCTGTTTTAAATTATATCTCTTCATTATTGGCTAAGTCGTACATAATGTTTGCTACAGTCCTAGCTATTAATGAACCTACCGTAGTACTATCATAGGGTCAATACTAGATGATAGTACTGCCGATCAGTTGAGGTCAAACTCGCTAGCACAATGATTCTTATATATATACATATATATATACAGGCCTACCTTGGTAGCTATAATAAATGAAATTGAGACTCAAATATGATAGCTAGGCCACCTGAAGAGCTTAAAATTCATTATGCAAGTATGCATGCTGTTTATAAAGTTGCGTGTGTAGGCCTAAGGCCCTATGTTTCACTTGACGTCAGCAGCCAATGTTGCCATGATTTGTCACTAAACTGATGATTGAATAAAACACAGCTATAAGAATCAAGTTCGTGCCTCCACACAAACCCACAGTTACCCTCTACAATTTAGCCCGTATACCGGCTTCAGGTTCGTAAAAATTCCGGTTGGGACATCTGGGTATGGGAAAAAATTTCTACCCAGTTCAAATTTGACAAATCAAACTCCAGTATATAACTGCCTCAATTTGCCCCTACGAACTGTACCTTGATGGCCATGAAAAAAGTCACCTCTGTTGAGCTCTGAGCCGCCATCTTGTCGTCCGCTGCGAAATCATGCGAGCTTGATCCTCTTCCAATATTCTTGCCAAAGGGCTTCATAGAGTATCTCCTCCCTCTCCTAACAGCCTTCTCTCTGATGTCTACAGTTCTATTGACCATTCTCAGGTCCCTCTCGGCGTTGCTGGACGTCAATGCGGCCTTCGACACTGTGGAACACGATACTGCTTCGCCTGTCAGTCTCTTTTGGCCTTTCTGACCGACCGCTTGAGTGGATCCGCTCGTTCCTGACTTAACCTCGTGTGTCATCTTTGGCTCATCTAGATCTAATTGGAGCCCCATCCCCTTTGGACTGCCCCTGGGTCCGTATTTGGCCCACTGCTGTACATGCTATATACTTCTGAGATTTGCATGCTCCTCTCATCTTGTCGAGTTTTAAATCAGATGTATGCTGATGACACACGTACAGAACGATGTACACTGTTCTGCCTCTAAAGTTATGGCTTCTGTTCTGATTATGCAATTAGCTAATGACTCTCTCAAATCCTGGGTGTCAATAAATCGACTCAGGGTTAATCCCACTAAAACAGAATTTATCTGGCTTGGGGCCAGGCAACAACTGGCAAAGCTTGACATTGGGCAAGTTCTGCTGCGTTCTCCAACTTTACTTTCGCTACTTCGGTGCGAGACCTTGCCATTATTCTTGACCAAAAGCTCTCCTTCGATAAACATGTCAACTCAGTAAGTCATATTGCTTCTATCAGCTACGAAAATTACGAGTGATCTCCCGCTCGCTCTCTACTAGTGCTCGTGCCACTCTTATTCATGTTTTGTCACTAGTCGTCTTGACTACTGCTCCACCATATAGGACTATGCAGGCATTTCACGAGTCAGGATTGGGCAACTGGAGCGGGTACACCGGTCGGCGGCACGCCTGATAGGAATCATTTCTAGTACAGAGGAAGTCCATTCCAAGTGGTAGAGAAGGAGATAACAGAGAAGGCACGATGCTGCAGAATAGCAGTGCGTGAGAATGGAACGCTGAGAGGGCCTTGCACAGCAGAGCGAAGCGTCCTCTGAGCACTGGCAGCAGTCGGGCTGCATAGCTCCTGAAGGTGAACAGAAGCAACCCCAAAAAGACAGCGCCACACCAAGGAGGCGAGTCGAAATGCAATGCGCTGCGCGATGGGAAGCCAGTGCAACACATCAGGCACAATTTTATAGGCAGAAATGACTCCTATCAGCATGCCGCCGACCGGTGGACCCGCTCTAATTTCCCAATTCTGCCTCGTGATATGCCCTCTGGACCTCCAGCTTTTACCCAGGATCTTCCCATCTTCTTTCTACTCTTCTCTTAAAATTGTCCTCTTTGACCGTGGTTGGGCTGGGAGCGCCTCTGAGTAGATTTCTTGAAGAGGTGCTATATCAAATTTCATTGATTGATTGATATTGTGAATATTCTTAGACCGAAGCCAAGTATTGAAACCACAATGTTTCGAAGGGTTGCTATCAAAAACTCTTTAATGGACCATGAAAATAGATTATTTTTCTCTTCAGCAATTAAAAATGTTTGAATCGTCATCGACCATTGTGTAAAAACTCCGTTTTAGCTTCAAAAATTAATCTTTGAAGCATGCTATTCCGTTTCAGCATCTTAATAAATTGACAGCGCTGTCACTGCTTAAGAAGAAAAGGTGTGGCGCTCCTGGCGAATGAGAGGGACATTTTTGGGGTAGTAGTCCAGAGACAGGCTTTTTGGCCTGAAGACCTGGAAGACGGCGTCCGCGGGATTCCCGAACCCCTCGACTGCGTGTCCCATTTGTTCTCTGTGCCAACGGTGAAGGTTTCGAGTGAATATCTCTAAAATTGTGCAAATTCGTCGCCGGACAGAGAGACACGCAGACAGTCAGAATTCTCTCTGATTTATGTAGATTATATGTAATTCTATGCATTTACGTGTAAACTCCGAAAGACGTTGACATGCCTGATCAATTATAATTATCAGTCATGATTCGGTTGAATCAAAATACTCCTCTGAGGATCCATATCCACTTTTCTGTATATATATCCTATGCATGCTCATAAGATTTGTGCATATAGGCTGCTAACCAATGTTTGTACTCTGTACGCCTACTAAGAGTAATCAGTAGTGCTGTATGCAAGACTTGAAACTTCAAGACCAAGTCGAGACCGAGGCAGTGAGGTGCCGAGACCCAGATACTAAGTCCAAGACAGTACGAGACAGTAGGAGACAGTAAAAGACAAGTGATCGTATATAAAAGGCTATAAAATATTAATATATCCGTTTTCGGGAATAAGGTTCATTTGTAATTTCAATTTGAAACTTATAATGTATATAGTAACAATTCCCGAGAACAGTTTTTGTATTGCCGCGTTTTGTCTTTTCGATATCTCTCCGTCGTTATATCTTCTGAATAGCATAAGATACCTCTGAAATCTAGACAATTTTAAGCAAGCAAGTTCGATACCAAATATCAAAGGAAATAATAAATTTGCGCATATCCTTACCAGAGGTGTAACAAGCGGAAGGCGGGGGGCACGCGCTCCCCCCCCCCCGTTTCAAAACTGGGGCAAAGATTCTGGTTTACATTTTAATTAATTCACTTGAAATATTTTTTCAGTAGCTATTATCTAGATGTTTGATTTCATTTTCTATAGTATGTGTAAATAGTTTATATGTTTGCTTAAATACCAAATTGTGGTTGTAGTATCCACTCTGTATCATACGTTATTAAATATGTAGAACTGTACAGCGAACCTATCGATAAATACATGATAGTGCAATATTAATCTCGATTCTGTGTGACACTGTAATCCTCATTTTAGTGCAAAACAGGAGGAAAACAAAAATGGTTGTTTTAGATAGGATTTACGTCACTACTATGTATTAGCAAGCTATATTAATAGACCTATATTTTTTTATTACTGAAATTTGATACCGCCCTTCTTCCAACATTTTTTGCTCAGAAGTGCATATACACGCCTAGACGGTGCAATTGCAGTTGTACGGCAGAGCAATAGTGCGCGAAGGACTTGCTCAAGGTCCCTACACACTGATGCCCCGAACGAGGCTCGAACCCGCGCGCTCAGCACACACTGAACGTTACGGGCTGACCGCTCTAACCGATCGGCCACTATGCCACATACATAGTGACAATCGTCGACTACCCAACTAGCAGAGGTCTAGTAAGCGGGGGCAGGAGGGCACCTGCCCCCAGTTTCATTGGGTGCTCAGTGCACCCCATGTGTGGCCCCCAAATCGGTTCTTTTTTTGTTTATCCAATGGCTTTTTAAGATTACCTTTGTTAAAATAATTAAAATAATTGTGCTCCCCATTTTTCAAATTTCTGGGGGAGGGGGGGGCAAAATTCAACAAGAAAGTGGAGGGCCAACAAAAGTTTTCGCGCTTCGACTGGATTCTCTCCATCGGCTTCTCGCTCTTTAAAGGACGTTTCTTTCCCCCCAGAGTTTCTGTGCTGACAGCGCCTCTGAATGGTTCCTCTGCGAGAAGCGTTATATAAATCTAAAGATTCGATAGCTGAAATGTTCCGACGTGTGTGTATGAAACAAATACTCGTACATATTTTCTAGACTTAGGCCAATGCGCACAGCTACGGCCGCGATCGCATGATCGTGTTATTCCACAGGATAATATCCTATTACTAGCATGCTGAACCTTTCAAATTTGTCGAGCACTAAAGTGCGGATAAAGTTAGTCATATGAGGAATATACTTACTTACTTACATACTCATTTCCGAGAAGCGCTTGAACTTTGCGAAAGGTCCATTAAATGACGCAGTATACCTACAGATTACGTATACGTATTGTCTCATGCATAGCTGCTTGAAAGAGACAGACCATTGACGTCATTACAAAATAATAGCGTTGCACCGCATGAGCGACTATGGACACTTTGGACAGTGGCATTACATTTTTTTAATGTCACAAATTTTCTGAAAATCTGCAGATATTCATTGGAACAGACGTTTCAGCTGAATCTTCATCGAAGTACATGAGGTAAGACAAATTTATTACAAAACACCTTTTTTTGATCGAAATTTGCGATTTGGAGAACGATGCCACGATTTGCAGGCCTAGGCTAAAAAATTTCGAAGAGACGCCATCTTCGATCATACCCATTATAACTTTGGTAGGGCCTCAAAAAATTATTTGTGTGCTTTTAAATTTAAGTTGTAATAATTTTAAAAATGTATGCTTGAGCTTTATTTGAATAAGCCATAATAGTATAGTGACAGTCAGTGATTTTTATACGACAAGATACATTTTAAAGATGAGGTTTTTATACCTCATCTTTAGATTTCATTTAATATTTAAATTCAGTTGAATAAGTTGATCAAAGTAAGCTTTTATAGTTTTGAATATAAGTTATTTATAATTTTTTTAAATTGTTTAGGCCTATATCAAATTAACTCTCTGTTTCATTTACAGACTAAGTTATCGAGACTCGGTGACTTCTAAGCGCAACAATTATTTCTTTTGAATCAAAACATTTTATTTTTTGCTTCTGAATGCAAAAGAAAGACCTGCTGGTCGCTTTCATTGGAAAACGATTAGCTTCTTTTGACTGGAGCCACGAGGGGACGATGATTGAACGGAAGAATCCCGGCCGCTGGAGGTGAATTGTTAATGCTATTGTTTCGAATGGGTCTATCAGCTTGGCTTATAGGCTTATGCTAGATATGTCCAATGAGAAGTCTTGAAATAGTTCGCAGGCCGTTTATAGACTTCATAACTTATAGGACTAATTATAGTCCTAGACCTATATCGAATATCACAACCATTTAATTAAGCAGCTTAATTCACTTTGGAGATACTTTAAAATACGTTTACCTCTAACTAGCATGAATAACTTACATATACTTTTAATACTTTAATACTACCAAGTACCAACCAGAGATGTAACAAGGTATTGAAAAGTGGGGGCATAATTTAAAAAAAATTTTGTAAGGTATAATATGTTTTGCACCCCACTTTCTAATTTTGCCCCAGAAATGTAAAAAATGAGAGATGCACAAATTATCTTATTAAAAGTCATCTGAACATAATTACTCCATAGAAATAAGACATGCATGACGCTTTTAAACAATAGGCCTACACTAAATAGTACCGGCAATATGCAGTATAATTGCATGCGATTCAATCTTTTCCATCATCATGAGGCTTTTAAGAGGGTCATTGCAACAGGGCATGGGCTGGATGCCAAATTAATTTCGTCTTTAGCTTGCCGCAAGATGCATGTAAACGTGTAAGTTATTTAGCTTTAATATCTGACATGCGTGTATATAAGGACATTTCTTTAGCACCTTCACAATTACTTACTTACTATGCCAGAGTTTTTATTAGGATTTCGTATTTAATCAATGCTTACAAATAACTATAATGTGGCTATAAAATGGTCGAGTACACTTTGCTGGTGATAAAAGGCAAATGTCAAAATTCAATAGGTAGATTTTCAATTGGAAAAATGTCGGGATTTAGGTGGAAGAGCAGTACTTGAGCTAACCTTTAGAGTACTATGAAGGTATGAAGTAGTTACAACATAATTTTCTTGACCTCTGCATGTGAAGGCGGAATCTCATTCCCCTCTCACTCTCGGAGCTTGCAGGGTTTTGTCAGTGTATATTCATTTATTGTGAGATCACTTGGTTGACACGTTGCAATCAATAACATAAACTAATTTAGTAGGCTATTGCCAATTTCCGATGCGGGAGTTTTTGCATCAAGTTCAATATCTGGAAGCATCATTGGTCAACGGGACAACTTTAGATTCGTAAACTGGATTCTCGGGATACGTTTTTTGTCCTATTTAGACTGCAAATGGAAGTCATGGGTTCACGATTGTATACTCGGATGATGGCTGGAAGAAAGATCGAGCGTGCATGAGACTTATGTAGAACTACAGAGAGACAGTCTTTCATCAGTCTACATCACCAAGAGAGCAACTCTACGCAAGTCTTCCATGCTGGGAACTTCTCATTACAGAGGAGTTGGCTATAGGAGGTGCATGTCCTAACAGATATCTCCAATCAAATTTGAGCCTCGGCAGATATATGAGCCCTGACTTCAATATTGTAGACCAACCAAGCAACCACCAAACTATTCTGTATGCAAAGATGAACATTCTACTGCCAGAAATTTTCTGTATTTTGGGTAGGAACAAAATAGATAAAATGAATAACCAAACATGCATTATTCTCCTTTGCAAATGAGAGTTTTTTTTATACCAGTTATAAGCAAGAGCAAATTGTAAAATCAAACTTTAAACCGTTGGAGATTCATTTAACCACAATACCTTAATCATTAAATATAAAACGCGATAGGAAAAAACATAAAAATAGAACAGATTTGGGGGCACTGGTGGGCAATGAGTACTTTGCCCCCAGGTTTAGAACTGGGGCCGGTGCCTCCTGCCCCGACATGTTACACCTCTAGTACCAACTAATGTACAGAATAGATAGGTTAAGCTATAACACTGACTTGCACTGCACCCACTGCGATGTATAGACCTACTGATGGAGATATCTGTTGGTGTCCAGTATAGTATTGTGTCCAGTATAGTATTGGGATGGGTTGCTGTAGGTGTGGCCTAATAACGTCGAGTGTCCAATGGCGATTGGCATAGCCCTGCAACGAGTTCCCTTACATTTTAAAAATTGTAGACTTCATAAACCCAGACAAGGCTAGCAAACAGTCTATGCATGTAGGCCTAAGACAGATTTTTAACCTGTAGGCGTTTACATTATTTTCCTTACAATGTTTATCGACTTTAAGAAACTTGATTAAAGCGCTATGTAAATTTATACAACACGGGTCAGAGAACTCCGGCAGTTTTGATACCTCCCGCCGTTTCCGCCTGTCAGCTCTGTCAGCTCTGGCACCTTGAATCCCTGACAGGTCGTTTCTTCTGACCGTCAGTATACTTTCTATATGCTCTAGATATCTGTCCCGACTTTTAATCTGTTTTTGGATCTTTCATTTCTGGCGAGTTTTCCAGGACTGGAAGCTCCGTAAGACATGGCACCGTCGTCACTGACACCGCAAATCTGTTATCTGATATGTGGCTCTGGCTGTTGCAGCTAGTCCGTCCGCCTGTCACCTCTGTCAGCTCTAGCACCGTCAATACCTGACAGGGTCATTTCTTCTGACCGCCAATATACTTTCCATATGCTCCATGCCAGAACTGTAATCTGTCTTTCGATCTTTCATTTCCTTGCTTCGAGACCTTTGATGCAGTGAAGCACTGACAGAGTGACCCTCGCCACTCGATGGATCACAATTCCGGACAGGAGCGATGCAGACGATGCAGTTGACCGACTATGTGGATGCAGCTAGGTTAGGTTGAGTTTTTATGAAGCTTTAAGACGAATCCTATAGATTGGTTGTTGATTAATTTTTCAAGCTGCATAGAAAATGTTAAGGACCTGGTATCGATCAAGATAATATTTTCCAGATTTATCTATGTAATATTACCCAAATTATCTAAGCATGCCTAAGGCCTCGCTGCCATTAATTGTACTTCCCCCTTCTATTTTCTTTGCCTCCACCTGCATGCCACTCTGCTCTATATTTACTCCTGTAGGCCGATTCATATAGGCCGATATATACACTATTGTGGGGTAAGACTATCACTTTCAACATGCATGTCCACTGTATTCTGGCTTTCTGTTTTCGGTCTGTTGGAGTTAGCCTATGCTGGATTGTCCATTGGATAATGAATTTTGATGGTGAGTTCACTTGAATTAAGTGACCATGGATCGATGTCTCGGACAATAAGAGTGACACCGACGCTAAAGAATCCGTTGGGTTAGATTCTGTTAACAACTTAATATTTTAATACTGTCTTTCTCCGATTTCGGTGTAATATGTCACACTTCCATTTTTACTTTAGATCTCTTAATTTCTGTTTTCTTTTATTTCTTTTACTCTGTCTTCTTTTTAGTGTCCTCTTTTATTGCTGCCTTTTTTAGCGATTGCTGTGAATGCACGTATGTTTAAGATCCGTGGTTTTTTCATTGTCTCTGTCGATTGTCACACATCAACTTACCATTTTAGATACATACATATATATATATATATATACATCAGTAGAGAAGGGCCAACCGTATGCAAATCTGCTGCCAAGTCTTGAAGGGCAAGTGCTGCCACCTAGTCATTACGAACAGCAAGATCTGCTGCTTCTGTCGAAAGAATCGGTTTATTTAGTCTGAAATTAAGAGATCATTATCATGGAGTTCAAACATAGTTCGGCGTTGGCCTCAGGTCTGCGATCAACACACAACTATCTTCAAAGTTCATGCTTGAGAAATGTGGTGCCCAAATGCATCACATTTCTCTGTAGCTTCTTAGATTTAAAATACATGCATTTGGGTGGTCCATTCACGGCAAGTCTCTCAAGCAGTTTTACTTTCCATTTTCACCTTATGACTCGAAGGTAACCAAATCGTCACATATCATTAAGCCCTTTTGCGCTTTTTAATGACAAAAGGTGATTATAAATCTCTGCTTTGTAGAAATTCCAATCGCTGGCTTTTTAAAAAACTATATCTCTGGTTCTCAATACTCTCTCTGCATCTCCATTATTATTGTTTTATTTAGAGTTTTACTTTCAGTTTCATGCTTGTTGGGTTAACATAACATAACCACTTTCGTCGTCACATTAGTATTTCTTCTAATTGTCTGTCTTTCTAATTACCTGTTTGTCTGGCTTTGTCTATATATATGCATAGACCTATATGTATATCTATCGGTCTCTACGTATGTATGTATGTATGTATGTATGCATATCTGTCTGTCGAGCTGCCTGCCTGTCTGTCTGCCTAATTATATGCATGTCCGTCTGTTTACCCGCCTATCTATCTGTCTAACTATCTGTATGATGCATGTATGAGTAGTAGAACATGTACCCTACGGGGCCATTCAACCTAACCATAGGTTAAAACCACCCCCACCCCTATTAGGTTAAAAACTTTTTATCCTACAGCCTAAGTTAAAAAATCACCAAAAACAACATAAACCTAACCATAGGGTTAAAACCAACATCAACCAATAACCAGGAAAAAACGCCAGGAACTGTCCAATAGTTTCGACCTGGCGTGCACAAACCTATAGGCATGGTCAAAAACTCCACCTATACTCCCTATAAGTCAAAAGCCAAGGGAATTTCCAAAGTTTTCGATAATGGGAAATTTCCAAAAGTCTCAACGAGTCAGCAGTTTTGACGATGAGTCATCACGTGATTACCAAGTCTTCAGTATCAATCCAAGAAATAAAGAACTCAGGATAACCAAGCCATTTCACTAAAGATTTCTTCCCTCGTTTTCTGATTACCTTTTCAATTCTAAATATCTCTTGAGTAGTCTTTTGAAGCTCCTGTTCATAAAACGAACCCTGTATTTCCTCACCATTATAATCCGCAATCTTATAACTTGGTGGATCTGTGTATTGAATTTGAGTAATGGTAAAAATTTCTAAAGTCCATCGAGCTGTAAATCCTTTTTCAAATATATTCTTCTTCTTAGTTATCCTAACCTTATCGCCAATCGAGAATCTAGGCTTAATGGGTTCTGAGATCTCATCACCGTAGAAATTCATCCATACAGTCTTTTCATTATTTTTAAAACTAGCCTTAGATGGTGTCATTTTAATAGAAGAATGCCTAGTCGCGTTATAATTACTAACCAATTCACCCAACACGTCTATATATCTTCTTGTTGAATTAAACATTTTCTCTCGCATCGTTCTGTTCCAGCGCTCAACGACGCAAGATTTTTTTCATTCTCAGTAGAGTACAACTCAACCAAATTCTTTACGTCTTTATTATAAAATTCTTTACCTTTATCTACCCATACTTTGATACGCCTTCTACCGCTCTCGAGTATCTTCCCGAAGCCATTAGCGGTAGATTTTCCACTCTTATCATTTAATGGCGCGATCCAACCATATTTTGAAAACACATCTATCACGTTTAACAGGTATTTCACACCATCGTTATCTTTAGCGAAAGCTTACATATCGACTACATCAGCGGCCCATATTTCGTCTATCCCACTAACGTACACTTTCCTTTTTTTAAAACGTCTTACTAGTGGTTTATGTAATTCATCCGCTGGTTGGCCGGTCCATTTCAGATCGGGTTGTAATTTTAGGCCTTTTTTAAATCTAATCCGAGACTAGTTTTAGTAGATAATATAGGTTTGACTATAGCCCTCTCAAATCTCTCTCGTAAGCTTCGATTAGGTATATTATTCAATTCATTAATCATTGCTCAATCGGCGACATTCCTAGAAGCCGTATCAGAGTGCTGGTTGTAAGCTAAATCATGATAATATGCAGCGTTGTCAACCCTGTCAACAGGTTTCGGCCAATCTTTAGGAGTTCCATCAGGATTCAATCTCAAATCCAGTCTAGTTCCAGGACCCGTAAACTGATGTTATGGTAAATGCATCTCACCTGGAAATTTAGCCCATGGTAACTTAATACCGCTAGTAACCGAATTTAGAGATCCAACTAAATCGCCAACTTGTGCTGCTTTCACGAACTGTGTCTTTGTTTTTCCGCATACATCACACGTGCCTCTAAGCATTGACCTTCCATTCTTCGTTATAACAGTCTGTACATTTTTAGTTTCAGTATGAATTTTACACTTTACGCAATACATTTTAAATACAATGAGATATATTTAAAATGGAAGTCAAAGATATTTCGTGGAACGACATATTATCTAATAGATTCAATAACCTCTTTTACCTAGAAGTATGAAAGGGTTAATCGTAGGAAAGTCTGGATGTGGTAAGACTACTTTACTGTTGAACCTACTTCTAAGACCCGGATGGTTAGATTATAACAATCTACAAATATTCGGAAGGTCTCTCTTTCAACCAGAGTATAAAATTCTGAAAAGAGCATTTGAAGAAAAATTATACCTAAAGAATCCATCATCGGGTTATTTTATATTCAAGACGAGATCATGAGACAAAATTATTCACCAGAGGTTGTAATTGAGAAAATGGCTAAACACTTGAATAAAAAATCTGATATTTCCTCCCAGTTCTTTGAATCAGCAGAAGACGTGCCAGACCCGAGTGACTTGACCTGTGACAAGAAGAACTTGATGATTTTCGATGATTTACAGTTAGAAAAGCAGAATAAATGCGAGACTTATTACATCCGAGGAAGACACAGTAACGTCGACAGTTTCTATCTAGCACAGAATTATTTCAAACTACCGAGACAGACAATTAGAGATAATGCAAACTTTATCTGTTTGTTTCCCCAAGACCTGAAAAATATTGATCACATCTACAACGACTACGTGAGTACAGACATGCCTAAGGAGGAGTTTAGAAAAATATGCAAAACAGCGTGGAAGCAACCTCACGGATTTGTAGTAATAGACCAGACTAGTAATATGAATAACGGAAAGTATAGATGCGGTTTCGATGAATTCTACATTCCATTATAAATAAATCTTTGTTAATTTAAAACTGGAATCGATTCTACAAAAGATTGCAGACAATACCCAAAGGATTGTTCGTTACACGGAGCCAAAGTCATCGCTTTACATATTATTAAGTGACAAGACTTCGCGAATAAGGACGCCGTTCAATCCGCTGATACAGTTCGATAAAGATAAAAAGTACGAGATGGTTCTTGTCAATCTGGAAACATATTTTTCATTCCCAAACATCGACGCGACTAACAACAACTTTTCGTATTCGCCGAATGGTGGAGGTATGTGGGTTACTATAACCATTCCCGAAGGCTGTTATGATATTACAGACATTAACGAATACGTCCAGAGAATCATGAAAGAAAACGAGCATTTTGATATGGTTAACGAAGTATACAATATTAAGATAGAAGCAAACAGCAATACGTTGAAGACAGTTTTGCATATAGCGGAGAATTACATGGTTGATTTTTGGGCGTTGAACTCTATCGGGAAAGTCCTCGGTTTCCACAGGGGGCGTTATTCGGCGGGTTACCAGGAATCGGAGAACATAGTGGATATAATGAGTGTTAGTAATCTGAGGGTAACGAGCGATATCATCGGAGCATCCTATAACAACGGAAATACAGATAACATTATCTATTCCTTCTTCCCGAATGTAGGACCTGGCTATAAGATAATTGAAACGCCGAGAAAGTTGATCTATCTTCCAATCACCCTATCCACGATTTCGATAATGGAAACGACTCTCACCGATCAGAATGGTAAACTAATTAATCTGCGAGGTGAGGAATTATCGATACGGTTTCATATTAAAGAAGCTTAAGAGTTTTTGTAGTTTTATATAAAATGAGTCGATACACAAACGTCAAAGTCAATATTTCAGAAGGACAAAAAGATAAAATTAAAAGATCGTTACAAGCGGGAACAGGTGTTAGTATTGGATTAAAGCACAGCGATTTAAACGGAGAGCATGTGTTAGCTCTTACCCAAGCACAACTCAATGAACTAGCCAAAACGTATCAGGGTGGCGCGGACATGACTATAAAAATGAGTAAAACGCAAGTAATACATAACGCTAAAGTCGAAGGCGGCTTCATCGGTGCTATATTACCGTTTCTTGCAACTGCTGGCAAATTCCTACTATCTAGCGTATTACCGAGCTTAGCAACGGGTGCATTAACTGGAATAGGTACAGCGGCTGGTTCTAAAGTAATTGATAAAGTCACCGGAACGGGTGGGGCTATATATCTCAATACTAGAGGTCAAAACTACAAGATAGTGCAACAGGGTCAGGGCTTATAAATGAAGCTATACCAAGGATCTGGAGGAAACGGTGTAGGAGAAGGTCTGTATCTGAAAAGAGGTAATGGGTTCGTAAATGGGGAAGGACTTATACTAGGACCAGATTCGCCATTTAAAAACATTCCGCTTCTCGGATTGTTGCTATAACAAATATTGTATATATGTATAAAATGTCTCTATTTCCAATTCATAAAATGGGGTGGATGAAACCCAAATTTGTTCCAGAAGTAAGAACTCAACCGAGATCCGACAGGTGGAATGCGTGTGAAGGCATGTGGGATGTCAAGTATAGACCGCAAAGACAAATGGGCCGTCTAAGGTGGTAGTTTTTTGCTCAAGAAGAGATAACTATTCATTCACAAGAGACGGTTGTTTTACCATTAGGCTTAAGTGTCCGAATGACGAAAGGATCGTGTAAATTTTCTCTCCATCCAGAATTTATAGAAGCGGGGTGTCGCCTACTAAGCGATACCGTTACTGGGTCCGCGGAAGTCATTTTACTCGATATTAAGAATTTTAGAGATTTTGGGACAGTCACCATAAAAGAAGGAGACTCGTTATGTTATGTAAATTACGAACAAAATTTAATTCCATTTTTAAAATATTCCTCGATATTATAAAATGGAATTGAACACTTATCGCCTTCAGAAAATATCTGAAATTCAACAGGAAATCTCACGAGAACGTCAATAGAGAAATAGAGAGAAATAATCTGTAAAAAATATCAAAAGAGTGTTAAAGTAGTCGAAGCGTTAGGAGGTTTGTTAACCCTTACGTCTTCGGGACTCAGCGCATTAGGTGTAACTTTTCTAAGTTCAGTCGTAGCCGCACCCGCCGCTACTATCGTGGTATCTTTATCCGCTGGAGCTGGAGCACTATCTCTGATATCTACCCAAGTCCGCCGAATATTATCGCTGCGGCAAGAAAAACATGCAAAAATCAGGACTATAGCCGAAGGGAAACTCAATTCGATCAGCGACCTTGTTTCAAAAGCCCTAGATGACAATAATATCTCAGACTTTTAATATTCTGTTATTCTAATTCCAGAAATTTAATCAGAAGAAGGAAGAGTTTAGGAGTAAAACCAATATCAACATAGATGAAGCGACGAAACACTTTGGCAAAACGAACTGAATACAAAACGAACGTTTATTTACGTTTTACGTTTTATGTTTTTACGTTTAAATATTATGTTTCCAACTTAAAAATGTCGTTTCTAAAAATTCAGGACCCAGCCAAACGAGACTTTATCGTTGAGAATTTTCTCAAGATGAAGCAAAATATTAGACAAGACTCGTTATCTAAGAAATTAGGGAACATTGGACTTCAGCGGGAATTGATAAAGGCGTACAAACCCATAATCGACTCGCAGTCTGGACTAACTAAAAAATTAGGTGCGATTGAGGAAAGCACTACGGCGACTTCTACAGCTCTTCGAGCATTGCCGGCATCGCTATCGACATCGCTGAAAGCAATTCAATTCCCACAATATCCCTCAATAGACGTGTTTGCGGACGATCCCGTTTCAGATATTAGAACCTTGGAATTAGGTGATATTGCCACAAAATATTTAAAAGAATACGCTGCGAATAAAAAGTTGACGGACACGACCTTCAGAACACAATCTAGAGATGGGTTTTTTTAAAATCGGAAACTATCCACTTTAAATCGAAGGATACGATAGATCTATTGATAATAACGCCTACAAGGGAACTCCAGGGCTATGGGAATTGATGACGATGAAGGAACCAAACGAGTCGATATACAGTCAAAACGATCTGGACGTGTACTTGAAAATTCTTGAATCGATGGGCGCCTTGTATGTACCTAATAATCCGAATAAGCCCAAATCGTCTAGAGGTCTGAAATATAATAAAATCATTAAGCCATTGCTCTCGATGCGGAAAGGGAGGTTCTCGACGGGTGAGGGAGTCGTAGTTTTCCCACAAGACCCTAATGCGTTAGTGGATATGTTAATTCTACGAATAGCTAGCTTCAGAGCGGGAAATACAGGATTAAGAAACGAGATAGTAGGTATCTGCGATGAGTTACTTAGACAAATTAAGATAAATGCGTTAGACTATAAAAATTTAATGATGCAATTATAAAATGATTGTCATAACTAAGAGAAGATTTGCTGAAAGATACGTCGTAGGAGGCGCTGGAATATTTGACACGATATCAGGATTTTTCAAAAGAATATTATCCTCGAATGCTGCAAGACAGGTAGCAACAACCGCATTAAGTGCTGGGAAAGACGCTGCGACGGAGATTGGAAAAAAGGCCATAGATGTTGGTAAGACCGTTGCTATTAATTCTGGAAAGCGATTGGCTGATAAAGCAGCGGCAAAAATGTTTACATCACCACCACTTAGTCAAAAGAGTAAGGAAACGTTACAGAATTTAATATACCCCAACGGAAACCAACAGAGCGAGGATGTGTTAAAGGGTTTAATTTCTCCCCACCCTTCGACGAATATAAATAATTTACTGTCTGGTAACAGAGGCGCCATTTCGATCCGAGATTTGGTGCGTGGATCTGGAATGAAGTGGGCATAAAATAAAATCTTGTTATATTAAAAAATGCAGTCAGATATTCTAAGATTTACTGAAAATACTATTATAGACGAGGGAATTGAGAGATATGAACTTCATGAATATGAACCAGTGGCGGGGGCGAATCTTAACACTGGGGAAATTCGCATAGATATCGAACTTCAAGATATCTTCAGCCATCCCTCCGAGTCATACTTGCTTTTCGAAGGCAGACTGACTAAAAACGGATGGAACCTTTTACGTTGATGCTGACGCTGCAGCTTTAGTTAACAACGGGCTGATGCATCTCTTCAGTCAAATGTCGTATTCCTTGTCTAATCAAGAAATAGAAAGCGTGTTTCATCCTGGACAAGCGACAACTATGCTAGGTCTGTTGAAATATCCCAACGACTTTGCTCTTGCTCAGGGACTAACCCAATTATGGACTAAGGACACATCCGCCACTGCTGTTATAAACGTTAACACGGGATTCGCGATAAGACAAGCGTATCTCATTAGGAAACCAACTGCAAAGGGTACATTTAGCTTCATCGTGCGTCTGAAGCACATTTTTGGATTCCGTGAGGATTATGATAAGGTAGTCTACAGTATGAAGCAGACTTTAACTCTCGTTCGCAAACCTGACAGCGATGTTATTTTTAGGGCAAATGCGGTAGCGGCCGGCAAAGTCAACCTCAGTAAAATTTCATGGTTTATGCCGCACGTTCAAGCGTCTGACATGGAAAGAGTGCAGCTGTATAAAACGATCGAAGCAAAGGAAACGTTACCAGTAGCCTACCGAGCCCATCTTTGCGATACTATAACGGTTCCTGTATCTGCCACGTGTTGTAGTTGGCGACTTAGTGTAAAGACAGCGCCAGAAAAACCCAGGTACATCATAGTTGGATTTCAAACGAATCGAAGCTGCAATCAAGAGGCTAATCCATCAATTTTCGATCATTGCGATATCAAGAACATGTATGTGATGATGAACCAGGACAGATATCCATCGGTCGACTACAACCTCTCATTCCCGAATCAGCAATTTTCTAGAGCTTGCAAAGACGCGGCGACCTTTAGCGAAAAATTCTACGGAATGGACCAGTTGGTAACTCAGAGCAACATCACTCCGGCTGACTACAAAGACTTATACCCGCTATTCGTTTTCGATGTGAGTAAGCAATCTGAACGGTTAAAGTCGTCTGTCGTAGACATCCAGATCAAGGCTACTTTCAATGCTGTGATTCCTGCTGGAACGGAAGCTTATGCAGTCGTCATTTCGGATAAATTGTTAAACTTCCAATCAGACGGCCAGAAGATGAACAATAAAGAACAAGAAACTCTCACAACTGAAATCGTTAATGAAAGAACATGGAATAAAGTCTAGTTATATGAACAAACCAGAAATGTTAAGAATACTCGTTGAGAAGGGTGTTTTACCGGAATCTGAATTGCCTGAACCAGTGAAGCAGAAAAGGCAAGCATTACCCAAGTACGAGTATTTAAAAACTATTAGATATAATCCTATAAGCGTTGAAATCCTAGACAAAGACACTAACGAAGCCGTCACGTACTCATCGTTGTATAAGGCGAGCATGACTTTAAAAACCAGTATGAACACGCTGAAGGCTTATAATGGTAAAGTCTGGAGAAATCGATATGACATTAACATACTAACATAAAGTTTTATCCAGCTACTTAAAATGGAAACTCGTAAATTTTTAGATTTGAAACTTTGGAAGAAGACGTAGTTTTTACTGTTAAACGAAGCAATATTTATATGGCACAGAAGGATATTTTTACCTGATAACGGTAGTGGCGCCGGATGAGACAGAGCACTACATGAGCGTATACGGGGAGCCCCTGCTCCGCAAATTGCAAACGAACAGGACATTTACTTTTACAAAAACAAAGATAGAAACGGACCCGGGATGGATCCCGTCGTTGATCGTAGTATCTGGAGATAACGATGTTGTTGAACTTGAGGTTTAAATTTTCAATGAGAATAGTCATTGAAAATCTTAGTCATCGTACACGAGTAACTGCATCACGCTTAATCCAGGCCTGCCCGGGTCAGCTTGTTTATAATACAACATATAAGATATGTATTTTCCTACGGAATCGATTAAAAATTCTTGATAAGTATTTCCTAAGTAAGTAGGATTAGGTGCAGTGTATAAAATATTCCAACTTCCTGAGTTGTTGGCTCCTTCTATCCTCCAATCATAAATCCTTTCGGAGGATTTATTCCTTCCTTTCAATCCAATCTTCCAGATTCTTACAGGTGTTGGACACTTGATAGTTAAAAAGAATTGACTGTTGACGTTAGACACCCATTCGCCTTCGTCTTTGAACGCATTGAAGGCTTTGTTATTTTGATATTCAGAAGTGGCGCTCGCTTCAAAACCATAATTACTAGTATTCAAAGTTAATCTAGGAACGTAATTGACATGACATTTTTTCCGAGTGTGATATCAGTAAGAGTAGGAATCCACTGTGACAGCCCAATACCCGTCCATTCCGCCCCATCGCTCGTGGATATAATATGAAATCACCAGTAAACGTAATTAGACGATGCTGGAAATGTAAATTTGTTCAAAACTCCTGCATCGAGGACATCCATTTTAGGACTTAGAATATCTGTAAATATTATTCCATCATTACTCGCTTGAACTTTCCATCTAGTAACACGTGTGTTTAATACTGTGCTAGCAATGATGTAGAAACCCGACATAGACAAAGGAACGGGATATTTAATCTGTAACCAAACATCAGTTACTGTATCGGCTATCCAACATTCGGGGGCATGACAAGTATTTTGAAGCGCTTTCCACGGTTCAAAGTTATACCCGGCCGCTATGCGATATTCGCTAGCACTAGCTTCGTAAGTAAAACCGTTTATCGTCGTTACATTCGAAGTCATGGTAGGTGCTGCAGTCATGTATAGTCTCGCGTTATCAGTGGTAGCATTATTCGTTTTAATTTGGCTGACTAGAGTTTCGACCTGACCAAAACTCGCGGCCTTGCCAGCTAAGACTGGTGCATGAATGTCAGTCGGTAGACCTTTTATCAAATTACCATTCATATTTAAATCACCATCCATATCGTTCGTTCCATCTCGTCTTAGAAAGGCATTACTCGCTTGGGATAGAGTAATGCCTCCAGAAACTATTCTTTCATTTGATGCAGTATCAGTTCGTCCAAATTTATCGACAGGCATGTTTTTAAACAGGTGATATTATTTAATGTAATTCGTTTACGACTTCTTGAAATTTACATCCATCGTTGCACGTTTTCTTCAGTACATACAGACATAAATGACCACAATACACTTGGCCGTCTGGTTGCATTCGCTCAATGTTGTAAAACAGCGGTCTTTGTAGATATTTTATCAATTCCGTAGGAGGAGGTAGCCCATAGCTGTCGAAATAAATTTTATCATTAGCGCGCTTGATCCAACACGTCCAATGCGTTCCTTTACCATCAGAATCGTCCAGATTGAGCATTCCGCACTCGTTCGCTCTTGGCTTCTTCGGCAGTTCATCTCTTAGAAATACTCCTCTGAAATTATTTACGTTTAGTTTCTTCGCCGCTTCGATTAGATCCACATTCGATAAAGCAATATTAGGTAACGTTACGCCCTCGACATCGATTTGTTTAACACTCATTTTATATTAGAGAATAATGTCCATATGCTAAAGTGTGGATGCCATCGTGCTGAATCACTCGTTTATCGTCTTCCGCTGAGAGAGCTACCTTGTTAACTTCTTCGGTGTAGATATCATGTAGGTGGGATCGAATGACATTCATCTTTCTCAATTGTTCTCTCTTGGTTAATAAGCACTCCTTGTAGTCTTCGTGAGTGATATATTTCTTGACGACATTCTTCTTCACACCTTTATATTTTTTGTGGTCTACTCCCGCCATCCTGTATGAATACAGCTTCGATCTTAAACCTACGAACTCTTCAATCTGTTTTCCAGCTGCTTCATCTTTGAGCATGCCAATGACCTTTTTCTTGATGCCAATTTCCATACCGGATGGATGGTCTTTAGGATAGTCGCTAGTGTCGAACCTGCTTCTAATGTCTGGAGCTATATCAGTGTAGAAGTCCTCGGTCTTAATTTCATAAGCCAGAGAATCTGTATCTGTAAAAAGTAACATTGCTCTATCATCAAACTTTTTCTTGATGTAATTATAATGAAAATCATACATTATAGTTTTACTTAAGTCTAAAATACACATACCGAGATATATAGGCTTATTGTAAAATACCTTTGCACGTTTTATGTGAATGGCAATTAGGTTTTCATCAAAAATAGTTCAAGTGTCGTAACTCGTTCTCGCTGCTAGTTTTATAGCTTGCTTCTCGCTAGAAATCAGTTTTATATCTGCCCGATCCTCTATGTTCTCGAACGTCTTACCAAAGACACTATTGTTCATTAGTTTGAAAAAGTCTTTCTCGAAATCGTTGGTTGCTCTGGCCCTTAGGTTGGTATTTAGATCGATATATTTTTTCAACCAAGCACTTTCTTCAAATTTAATTCCACGATGAAGTTTGGTAATTTTCAAGCCTTGGCCTTCATACAACATTAAATTTTCATAATGGGCTATGTATTTTACTTTATCACACAGGTTTGGTATAAGTTTTGCTACATCTGATTCTTTGACCTTAACACTCTCTGGAGCAAGAGGATAGTCATTGTGAAGATCTTGCAAATCTCGCTGATATTCCAAGTCCACCTCTAATATACACGGTATTGATCTCCAATCGTTTAGCTCATCGTTACCTATCCACTGGAACCCATGAGTTGGTAGATTCTTAGACATTGCCCATCCGTACAAATTGTTTGCGTCTAAATATGTTATAAATGTTGAAGGCTTGCTATCATCAAACAATGGTATGTACTTATTGTTTGCCTGTCCATAACGATGTGAAATGGTGCTAACACCGCCTCTTATCACATGCTTAACCATTAGTATCATATCATAATCGCTCAACAACTCCAACTCTACTCCAGTCAACTTTAATGCGGCGTCCCAAGCAAGACCTGGAGAAGTATAATACCAGGCGGGATCTAGACCATAGTTATCACAGCACATATCTCTAAAATTTTCAAACACGTCAGCGAGCAGGAGAATATCACTCACGTTATATAAATCGTGGTATTCTCTAAACGTTTTAAATCCGAATTCATTCCATACTATCTGTGCGTGGTTGTAGTTTTCGTCACTAATGTCTGAATCGTTAAGTCTCGAATAGAATGCTGACTTTGGTGGTAGTTCTGTTTCATTCAATCGATCGATGGAATTAATAAAATCTTAAGGGTATAAACCTTTTCTAAGCAAGAGATTGAGCTGATTACCAGTATAGTGTTTGCTTATATTCTTACACTAATCTTTGCTCAGGTTCTTCGATAAAGCGTCGAGACTCGATGCCATGAATCTAAAACTATCGATGAAACGTAATTCTCGTTTAACCTCTACTTCCTTGTTTTCTTTATTTACAAACTTATCAACCACAACCTCTCTGCTAAATGAGATATATTTTTCTTCGTTGGTAGGAATACGATTAATCTTTTCATTATCATTACCTCGTAATTTCTTTATGAATAGATGACTGTCATAACCGGAGAGATTATGGAACAATACTGGGAAAACTTGGGAACTATGTAATTTAGATTACAATTCTTATGTGAGGCGCCTCTATATTTTCCAGTTAAATGCCAATGGTCTCTAACTCGATCTTTACCCAGTTCGCCTTCGCATATGTGACAAACTGTAGCCGAGTCGTAAAGCGCCTGATCTTTCTTTCCGAATATCACAATCTTTTTGGTAATTTAAATCGATTATAAATATCTTTTATATTATCTATAAGAGTGTCTATATATATCTGAGCTACATCATCGTCTTCGTTCTCTGCTGTGAACGTTTTGGGGGCTTCTGAATATAGATCATCATCAAAACATTTTATATAATAAGAGAAAGAACCTGGAACGTGTTTTTGATATTTGTTGGTGTAGGACATGTTGGAATCTGGTTGACAAGTGTCTATAGGTTTAATAAAACTTTCAAAGTGTGTATACACTAGACACGGCACTCTCATCTTTCTAAAATAATTTTAAAACTTTATCATAGTCCCTGGTTCTGGGAGTTCTATCTTTTGTGCCTCGTGCTGGGAACAGTACTCGGCGTGTTTTTTTTAATGAATCGATTCTACTGAATCCTATTAAGCATCTTTTACAATAGTGCATTGAATTAAGAGATTTTTTCGTTCGGGCAACCGTCAGTCTGTTAAAATTCTTTATCCAACAATAGTGTTTCTTTTCTCCATCAGAAATGAGTAATAGATCTTCACACCTATCGTTCTCATGCTTTGATAAATATAGTGGGAATAGGTTAACATCTTTCTCATGGCCAAAAACATTAATACTAATAGTATTATTTCTCTCAAACTTACTTATCATATTAGCATCCGCTGCTACTGGGAATTCGATATCAGACCAATTAAATTCCTCAGACTGTCTAATTAATTCTTTCGTAATTCTTTCTGGATGGTTGTCAACTGGGTTTAAGGCTCTCGTTACACACCCCTTGAAGCATTCTTCATCTTTGTTCTTCATATTGATTATAGCCTCTTTTCTCGCTAACTCCTTCGGTAGTGGGATGTAAGAACTACCTTTCAACGGTTTATAAACAACGGTGTTGATATGTAATTTCTGAACCGCTCCGAGTCTCTAGTTACTACCACGTATCTGAAAGGCAGCCATCGACTGAATAATTTTATCTTTCGCGCTGTTATAAATTTCACTTACATCGGTGGAGTCTAGAATCACCTCAGTCCTTGAAACGAATGGAAAATCTGTGGAATCTACTTCTCCAGACTTCATGTCAACGCGCTCCATTGTGCAGGTAAGGACAAAGTTAACCTTAGTCTGTCAATTTTTATTCAACAAGCCTGCCGTCTGTGTTTGAATGGCGTCAAGAAAAAATGTGGCATCAATACTGTTAGCCCCCTCTACCGTGTATTGTTTCGTGAAGCCCTTGATAGCTGTAGCCGTCTCTTTTATTTCGCGTGTTTTTATAGGAATTTTACCGAATATAGCATTCACTTTGGCTTTCAGTGCTTCTAACTTCTCGTTCACTATTTTCTTTGGTTCTTTAGGTATATAATTTTCAATCCACCTTGCGAATTTATTAATCGCTGATTTAGTCTTAACGAATATTTTTCGTACTGTCGTGGCTGGTATAGGAACTAGTATTGGGATTCGAATGTCAGGGACAGGTGCGTCGAGCAAACTAACATTAGGTGAGGGGCGCTGTAGGCTTCAATTTTAGCAATCAACTCTGCTTTCCGCAGTCTCGTATACCCCCAACCTAGCCACTCTGATTGGCGATTTTTTTTAATTCAATAACAGTTTTCTTCGAGTATTCCATTTTATATTGAATTAGCAATTCTTTAAGCTGTTTTGAGAAAATATTTTCATTCATTTTATACATACAAGAATATTTTTTATAATCAACTAACCTGTTGGAATTAATCCATGAAGCTTCTTTCGAACCATCGTGTGAAAGCGCTTCACCAAATCCGTGATAGTGTGTTGTATCGCCCATCGTCGTCTGCACATCTAACTTTTTTCACTAGAATATATAGGCCTACGTGCGAAACTATAGTAAATTTACGTTATAATTAGGTCTATAACAGGTCTTCTACTGAGAATGTGGGTATAGGCTAATATCATATGTGTTGGTGTGTAATGGATCATCGAAACTGTTGTGAAATTCCCGGACCTTTATCGAGTTAATGCATGGTTTTAACCTAATATCCAAGAGGTTTTACATTAGGGCGGTTTTGTCGATGGTTTTAACCAAATTTCCCGACGCTTTACCTAGAGCTTAGGTTTCGTCGAAACTGCTGACTGGTTGAAACTTTTGGAAATTTCCCATTATCGAAAACTTTGGAAATTCCCTTGGCTTTTGACTTATAGGGAGTATATGTGGAGTTTTTGACCGTGCCTATAGGTTTGTGCACGCCAGGTCGAAACTATTGGAAAGTTCCTGGCGTTTTTTCCTGGTTATTGGTTGATGTTGGTTTTAACCTATGGTTAGGTTGATGTTGTTTTGGTGATTTTTTAACCTAGGCTATAGGATAAAAAAGTTTTTAACCTATTAGGGGGTGGCGGTTTTAACCTATGGTTAGGTTGAATGGCCCCGTATGGTACATCTTCTACTGCTTGTATGCCTGCATATCTATCTACCTGTGTGTCGGTATGTCTGTCTATCTCTCTGTCTGTCTATACATGTCTAAGTGCCTGTCTATCATCGATGTTTATAATCTCTGTCTGTATCATTCTTTTTAATGTCACTTTTCTCTATCCGTCTGCCTCTGGCATAATCTATCGTTTGCTTAATTGTTATTACTGTATCACCTTTGTTCACAATCAGCCAATTCTGTTTTCCTGTGTGACTCAAGATCTATGTCAATGATGTCTTGTCATCTCCCTCGTTTTGTTGACTTTCCAATTCAATTTTACTTGTGCCCGTCTTCTCTTGATTCGCCCAGTCTTTGCTCTATAGGCTATGCTTCCTATAGCTGGGTACTTCTGCTCTATTTACATATTCTCATGTCCCGAGTTGCGACTTTTCACGTTGCGCACCAATGGGAATATTTGTCTTGCGTTTCCATCCAAAAGTAAAAGCAAATTAATCAAATTTTATAATATATAATATTGGCAGTCCTAATGGTAAACCAAACTGGCGACGATATCTTACTGCTTGGGAGCTGAAGTGAATGGACTGCGAAGACCTTTGTCAACACCTCCACGTGGTGTTTCTGGGCGTGCAATCAAACCAGTCGGCTGATTGCATGGCAAAGATTGACAACATACAAAACAAACATCAAAATGCACAGCCTAACTTTATTTAAAACTTTCACTCAAATAAACAAGTTACACATAATCAGCAGGGGTTTAACAAGCGGGGGCAGCGGGGCACCAGCCCCCCAGCTTCAAAGCTGGGGGCAAAGCCCTCCCTCAGTTTTAGTGCTCAGTAAACCTATGTGCCCCCAAATCGGTTCTTTTTTATGTTTCTCCAATGTCTTTTTAAGATGACTTTTGTTAAGATAATTTGTGCCCCCATTTCTCAAATTTGGGGGGGGGGGCGAAATTCAAAAAGTGGGGGACACAAAATTTTTGGCATGCTCCCTCACTTTTCAAAACCGTGTTACACCTCTGATTCTTACTCACCCTGAGTAATCAGTTACGGTGGTTTTACATCAATGAGCAACTGCACGCCATATAGCTATTAATTGTTTGTCAATAACTGCAAATTGCGTAAACGCAACCTTCACAATAATTTCAGGTTCTCGCTCAAACATTTTGCCACTTTAAGTTAATTGAATTGATTTCATAGTATCGTATAACTCGCACGTTAATCAGAATTAGGCCTACCGTTTCTTGTAGATTCCGGTTTCAGTTTATAGCGCAGCTAGAATTGTAAGACAGTTAACGCGAAACTTATCGAGACCGCTAGTTCGAGACAGAACAAGACTTTAACTTCAATTAAGACATTTTCTAAAAAACCGGGACACTACCGCGAGACCGAGACAACAGGCTTTCGAGACCGATCGAGACACTAAAAAACTGTCCTAAGACCGAGATACTGTCTCGAGACCAACAGCTCTGGTAATCAGGGACAAATGTTCTTGGGAAGACTTCCAGAAACCTACCAACTTCAACCTATAAATAGTGTATTACTTAGATAACTTTTCCGAAAGATGAATTGTAAGTAAAGTAAGTAAGTACATTATTTAATCAGACGTCTGCAAAAGCACGACTCGTACGGAGAAAATTTGACAAGTGGCCTATATTAGTACAACCAATAACATCTATACACATAATCTATCGATAGGATAGAAATTCAGAAAATGCCGGAAGGCAACTTATGGCCGGGCTTGAGGATAAGCCAATGGGGATTAAGGCGCTGATAGCCTGTACAGTCCTAACAATCAAATAACGAATCCACACCGGGTGAAATTATGATAATTATCAGCCCAGGGAACAGACCTATTGTGAGCTGGTGCTCCAAAGTTCTAATAGGAGGGCCAGAGAAGATTCCTTAGAATTTGGTCAGGATTAGATAGGATTGTGCTGAAAAGAAGGACATATCGGCTCGTTCGCAGAGTTCATCAAAGAATTGCTCTTAACTAAATATTGACTTCGACAAAGCCATACCGATTTATTGAGAAGCATGCGTGGACTTTGCATCATAATTATTTTCTTTAATGCATACATGCAGGACCTTATATGTCATATTAATAATTATTAAAGGTGGTAGAATCGCAGACTAAGATGTGACACCTCCTATCTTCGCTGTATATCTATGTTTGAATAAATATTACTAAAAAGATATGCGCTACAATAATAATCATGCATTTATAGCGGCTTTCTGTGTCACGTGAGAGGCAAGACTACTTCCGGATATACGCTGAATCGTTCTGATCGTTCTTTCTTTCATAGCGGAGTTGAGGGTTGGGTCGTGAAGTTGCGTATAATGTGAAAATCATTTCTGTTGATTGGCAGGTATGAAAGATCGTGTGGGTAATTCGTTAAATTGTAGCATCGTAACAGAAAGACTAGCGTAAAACAAATTCTAACGTGCCTTATCAGGATTTGTAGTTATTCATAAAGATATTATTTTGCACGTGCATTCTTTCGTGCACATGTGATCTAAGGTTTTACAGTTATAGTTTTAATCCGATGACTACCCTGGTTTCTTCGCATGCATTTTCTTGTTATGGAAATGTGTGTAGTAAATGCCAGGCAGAATATTTCTTGTGGCATCATTTTCATTTTCTTGCCTATTGAAATAGGCAAGATTAGTTGTACAAGTACATTTAATTTTACATCTCCGGTAGATTCCAATAAATGTTAAAATTCGGTCGAGCATACTATTATAACTCATTTTAAGCACGTGGCTCTATAAGCTAATGCTGAAATATGCCTGGCTGAATATTTGCATTTGAACCGTGATTAACCGACTGGTTTAGAATGTGCCTGGTTGAGCTCTGAGCATTGCAACTTATTGGCATTGATAACTGCTTTTAACACCATTACTGTCGTAACATGTGAAAAAATAAACACCAAAGGCTAACACAAGGAGCTTGACGTTTAAACAGTTTTGGCTAAGTTATGATTAAGTTCCAAAAACGTCTTTACTTGAATGCTTGTGATTGAACAAATTTAATCTCTCTTTGAAATTTGTGTTCAAATCTGTGGAAGGGAAGAGGTATGGTTCATAATTACTGCTATCTCTAGCATGCTGATGATACTGATAATTGTAGAATGACAAGCACTTTTATACCAGGATTATCTTTTAGGGTAAGCACTACTCTTCAGGTTAGGCATATGTGTTGCATCATTATGCTTCTCTCAAAACTAACAAGTATTAGCTGTGCCGGTGCTTGTGGAAGTGTGATGATGCTTTATAGAGTGGTATAAAATAATGACCAACTCTTTGTATTCGTACTGTCTGACTTCACATGCTTCTATTTCTTGCAATAATTCAGTGAACTGTTTGGTTCAGTTAACAATTGAATCGTGTTGAAGTTTAAAATAACATATTTAAAAGTTTGGTGGTGTATGTTAAAATTACCCATTTACATGACTTTGTATTAGTTAAGTATGAGCATTATTGCTTTTTATAGTATAACATACAGTACCCAGCTATTCCTTAGACCATTGGCCTGTGTAACAGGTCATTTGAGACCTACTACAAATATTTGAACATAATTTAACTGATTAATGTGAATGGAATTTAGTACTTGACAAAAGAATGGTTTATGATGTTTACTTGTCATGTAAACCAAATCAGGTATAAGCAATTATTCCATAGTTTTTTTTCACACAAGGTTACTATTGCTCAAATATCCACAGTGCTCCGTGACTGATCTCCATTTTCTGGTATATGTTGCCTAGCAATCTCTGTAATGACCTTTGTTCTGTCTTCCTTTTACTATCCTTCTGTTTGGCCAGGAGAGCTTCTGAGGAGTTTCTCTTGAATGGAAAACAACTAAGATTATTACAAATGAATTAATGATACTTTTGATTTAAAGAAAAACTATTTTAAAACAGTATTTTCATTTGAAGACCATTTTATGCTGTTTTTGTGAAAATGACGATGATGAACTTAGTTATCCCTGTCTGATATGTTTGATGAGTACTGTAATTCTGAGTCAGAAACACAAACATGCATTAATGAATTACAAAATTCCTTGACGTGGGAATGAAATGATGTAATGCATTTGTTGAAGTAACATGTTCTGATGTTCAATTTAGAGTACATTTAAAGTAAGCTTCAGATTTCAAGTGAGCTTTAAAGTGAGTTTGTAACATAGTTGAATTGGTCATACATTGTTGCCTTACACATGGTTTGTTCTCAGATACAGTTTAAATTGTAGATCAATAGTATGATTTTAATTATAGGTTTGTCTCAGAACTTTTGGTTGGTATGTAGTGCATGCGAACTACTGATGATTGTCTTCATCGCTTAAATTAGTGTAGATGGTATGTCCTCAACACTTTATTAACAATGAGCTGCACTGGTTTCCCAGTCTCTTGTAGCTAGTTTGATTTATATTGCTAAAGGGTTGAAGGTAGATTACACCAATGATGAAAAAGAACTCTCTCTTTCTGATGTTATAAGGAAGAATCTGAATTCCTGATGGTGTTGCAGTATTTTCATTCAAATTATGCAAAAATTTGTAACCTCTTTTTTTCATAGAAACAGTGTTTAACTGTCATTGAGAATTTTATATGCACTGCTCTTCAGTACTAATGCATCAGAATTTCTTGTGAACTGAAGCCTTTTTGCACAATATAACCATTTAATTTATTTGTCCAGTTTTTTTTACCTTATTGCGCTTATATATTTTTCTAAGACTTTAGAATGTGAACCTTTAGTTCTCTGTATTTGTAGCTACTCACTTTTAAATTAAAGAATGCAAAAAGTCCATGGGGCTTGCACAGAAATGTGTACAATATTATCTATATGTGCTTTGTTTTTGGCAGTGATGATTATTGTTATCCCTGTCTGATGATATCGTGATGAAATCCAAGGCCTGAGTCAAAAATAAAATGCTTGTATATGGCAGTATAATCTTTATGAACATCTTGCTTATTGTGTACTTGTTCGCAGTATTAGAAATTTACCAGTTTATATTTTTATAATATGCGGAATTAAACGGCTAGTTATGATCAGCAAACTTATTATGAAACCAGTTACTTTTTTCATTGACAAAGCCATCATCATAACAATTAGACATTGATTGGAACTGAGATTGTAATGTATGATTGAATAGATGTTTGATATTACATGACCACTTAGTATTTGTGTCATCTGCTTTTTACTTGTTCATTGCCTGTTGAAATGTGGTATGCAATGTGTGTATGCAAACTACTCTGTGCAGTTCTGTTTCAATTTAGAGTGTTTTCTTATGTGGTAAAAATGGGCTTCTGTGATGATAGTTTTTGAACTCTCTCTCTGATGATTTGAAGACAAAACAGTACTCTGATGAAGCTCCTAAGTTTTACCATTCATAGCAAAGACATACAAATATTGATGAAATAATCAGATGCAAGCATAAATAATTAATTGTTAAAACAAAAAGTAAGACTTGTTCTTACAAAAATTTGTCAAGAGAATTCATCGATTAAATATTTATATTTTATCTGTTTTATAGATGGCTGTTGCTATTGGGAAAAGTTGCAACATGATTCAGGTTCTCAGGTAAAATACATAATGTGAATGAAATATACTTGATTGAATTCTAAGCCACAATCCATTAAATGTCTTAACTGTTTTGTGATTTGACATTTTGAAATTTGTGGAAAATTAATGTGGACAAATCAAGGCTGTTTTCTGACTACCGGAAATAGCAGTGGCTATGGCCCGACATGAATTCCAGTAAAAACAATACATTTTTACAACATGCACGTTTGTAATATAAGACAGGAACACTTGCCATAGTTGTGGACCATTCCATTTGATCCAGGTCTTGTTTTGCCAAGTTGTACTTCCTCTCGTAGGTTTTTTTTGAAGAGAGGTTATTGTTGAGATTCTGCAAACGAGTTTGGTAATAACAACTGACTAAAATTGATAAACAAATGTGCTGTTGATGCTGAATAGAAGTTTCAATGGACTCGTGTAATGATTTTATGAAATTACTGGGAACTGGTGGGTGTCCATTTTTTAACTGCTAAGTGACGATAATTTGAATAATAACAATCTCTTTCTGATGTTATAAGGAAGAATCTGAATTCCTGATGGTGTTGCAGCATTTTCATTCAAATTATGCAAAAATTTGTAACCTCTTTTTTTCATAGAAACAATGTTTAACTGTCATTGAGAATTTTATATGCACTGCTCTTCAGTACTAATGCATCAGAATTTCTTGTGAACTGAAGCCTTTTTGCACAATATAACCATTTAATTTATTTGTCCAGTTTTTTTTACATTATTGTGCTTATATATTTTTCCAAGACTTTAGAATGTGAACCTTTAGTTCTCTGTATTTGTAGCTACTCACTTTTAAATTAAAGAATGCAAAAAGTCCATGGGGCTTGCACAGAAATGTGTACAATATTATCTATATGTGCTTTGTTTTTGGCAGTGATGATTATTGTTATCCCTGTCTGATGATATCATGATGAAATCCAAGGTCTGAGTCAAAAACAAAATACTTGTATATGGCAGTATAATCTTTATGAACATCTTGCTTATTGTGTACTTGTTCGCAGTATTAGAAATTTACCAGTTTATATTTTTATAATATGCGGAATTAAACGGCTAGTTATGATCAGCAAACTTATTATGAAACCAGTTACTTTTTTCATTGACAAAGCCATAATGTCTAATTGTTATGATGGATTGGAACTGAGATTGTAATGTATGATTGAATAGATGTTTGATATTACATGACCACTTAGTATTTGTGTCATCTGCTTTTTACTTGTTCATTGCCTGTTGAAATGTGGTATGCAATGTGTGTATGCAAACTACTCTGTGCAGTTCTGTTTCAATTTAGAGTTTTCTTATGTGGTAAAAATGGGCTTCTGTGATGATAGTTTTTGAACTCTCTCTCTGATGATTTGAAGACAAAACAGTACTCTGATGAAGCTCCTAAGTTTTACCATTCATAGCAAAGACATAAAAATATTAATGAAATATTCAGATGCAAGCATAAATAATTAATTGTTAAAACAAAAAGTAAGACTTGTTCTTACAAAAATTTGTTAAGAGAATTCATCAATTAAATATTTATATTTCATCTGTTTTATAGATGGCTGTTGCTATTGGGAAAAGTTGCAACATGATTCAGGTTCTCAGGTAAAATACATAATGTGAATGAAATATACTTGATTGAATTCTAAGCCACAATCCATTAAATGTCTTAACTGTTTTGTGATCTGACATTTTGAAATTTGTGGAAAATTAATGTGGACAAATCAAGGCTGTTTTCTGACTACCGGAAATAGCAGTGGCTATGGCCCGACATGAATTCCAGTAAAAACAATACATTTTTACAACATGCACGTTTGTAATATAAGACAGGAACACTTGCCATAGTTGTGGACCATTCCATTTGATCCAGGTCTTGTTTTGCCAAGTTGTACTTTCTCTCGTAGGTTTTTTTTGAAGAGAGGTTATTGTTGAGATTCTGCAAACGAGTTTGGTAATAACAACTGACTAAAATCGATAAACAAATGTGCTGTTGATGATGAATAGAAGTTTCAATGGACTCGTGTAATGATTTTGTGAAATTACTGGGAACTGGTGGGTGTCCATTTTTTTAACTGCTAAGTGACGATAATTTGAATAATAACAATAGCTGTTTGGATATGGATAGGTTAATAAATAAAACAATAAACACAGTCTATATTTTGATATCTTTGTGAAAGTATAATGATGACTCAGCTGAGTGGTATTCTTATATGACCAACTCTTCAGTATTCGTACTCTGAAAACTTTCATAAAGCAAATTCAGACTTTGTTATGTGTTGTTTTGCAATTAACAGGATTTGTGAGTACATTGCAGCATGTTCTGGGACAAGGATTTAATCAGATGAAGTATTATTATGTATACCTTCAGGAATTTGTTAAACAGAAATAGTAATGTAAAAATTGAATACAGTGTTATTTGTTATTTCTGAAAGGGAAAGTTCTGGGGTCAACTTTTAGATGCATCAAAACACCTCCAGAGCATTTGTTTTAGAGCAATATCTATCTCTATCAGAAACTTAAGCTAATAGAGGACACTCCTGTAGTTTTTAATAGTACATTTAAGTCGTAAACTACCTATTCCTTTAAAAATTCACAATTTGGACATTATTATACAATTAACTTGCAATTTACTGTGTATATGTTGTGCAGTTGTTACCTGTTTATAAAAATTGGATGACTTTCTCTATATGTAAAGTTTTGTATCCATAAAATGGTGAAAATGGTTTTCTTTGAAGACTTCTTAGTTTATACAATGTATTTGTAATGTGAATATAATACATGTAGTATATATAAATTAGGGCTGTATATATATTATATATACTATTATATTACAAATTGAGTGTATAACAGATCCACAACAAATTTCAAATGTAAGCAAACTGTTTACATATACAGTTAACTAATGCAGTTTTTGCATCCTTCTGCCAGTCTGTGTAAACTAGGGATGGAACCAATTTAACTAACCTTTGAAATGAGACACACTAGGCAACCACATGTTATGTTGATCAGAGTTATTAATTCATTCCATGTAGTAGCTGCGATTCTCAGAGACGTGTCACATGACCACTATTTGTTCTGACTTACTATTAGGCTCACCGGTGCCAAACCTATGTATATAATCTAGTTTTTATTACAGTTGAGAAGATGCAGATTTTTCTGCTAAGTGTGTAGAGAAACATGTTAAATATACAACACGAATAACGAAATTTGGTTTCTTTGTAAGGGCAAAATAATGATCATATCTATAAATAGTATATACATATAGCTTATGCATGTTCAATAATCGAAAAGTAGTAATGTGTAGTGTAAACCAAGACAAGAAATATTCATAAAAATGCTACAAACTAAGTATCAAGCGAATGAAACCCTTGAATATTTGGAATGCAGTGATATCCTAGTATTTAGCAATGATCCGACAATATTGGAAATCACAACCTTACACACATTTTTTCACAGATAATCAAAAGTTGCTTGTTAACTTTGTTAACAGAGGTATGACAATCTAGTTACTTTGCACAAGTAACTCGTAGATGGGCCGCCATAATCGACCAAGACATCCAATCCTAACTAGTCATTTCAATGGTTCCTATGGTTTTTGCAATACAATTACCACAATAGAATAGAAAAATGACTGGGTCCATCTTGCTAAACATCTATGGAAATTTGAACAGAGGTTGTCTATTAAGGGCAGATGATCATGTCCATCTGTCATGATATGTGGCCCTAGAAATGAGTTGTGCCAAATTTAGATGTCTCCATTAAAATTATTGTGCTGGATCTGATCAAGTCCTTTTGCAGTGGAGCAGGAGTGTCAGAGAGTCGGCCTGCTGACGATGTCTTACTCTGTAATAGTCGTGGCCAATGTTCAAAGAACAATTGAGAGTAAATGGTCTAAATTAATTTAGTCATTTCAAGACTCTAAAAGTTTTCTGTATTGATAATGCATACCAGAATAGCGTTTTCAAAGTCTAATTCAACTGTTTTGTATGGCCCGTCTGAGATCCCTGCTCAATTTTCCTCATGGGCCTTGGGGTCATTGCGTAACGCTGAAAATGGCTGCTTTTGACCTCCCACGCTGTTGTAACGCATCGTAACGTTTCCATAGACCCCACCCACCCTGAGCGTTACGTATTATTTTGAACAAAACTATTTTACCTGGGCCTAATATAGTCCCAGGTCTCCACATTCAATGCCAGATAATATTTTGTTTTAACTTCGATTGCACCACCACGTGTAGGCTATGAAGCTAAACGCTAAGTGCAAATTTATATGCTAGGCCTACTAGCATAGCCCAGCTTCGCCTGGAACTGAATTTTGAACTCGGCTGGTGTGCCCCGTTTGTGTCTTTCTTAACTAACGCAGACATCACCAGACACCTTTAGGAAGCTGGTATCGAATCTAAAAATGTTCAAATTTTGGAAGCTAAATGTAGACAATCATAATGTTGCATATCAAACGGACATCATTTGCATATTGAATTTCACCCTACTTTCGCTTGACGTTTTAAATCAACCCCCGCTTTTCTGAATGTTGGGAGAAGAACGTTTTGTATGAATTTCATCGCCAGAGCGTTCCGATCCTACTCGAGCCTTCGCGACAGGTCTTTGGTTTATAGTAAGTATCTTTAATCAAATCGGTTACTAACTAGTTGTAAAAAAAATGTTACGTAGCGTTTTGTAGCACCTTACCCATCCACCCTTCGACCGTTATGTAATTATGCAATGACTCCTAGCTCCATTTGCTGGCAAATACTGCTACCGGGCCACCATTAAAAAAATGTGACACCTCTGCTGTAGAATGTAAATCAATCACTATTAGTGTGAGGATGTTTGGAAAAGGAATGCCTATTGTGGACAAGGAGAGGGTACAAAAGAATGTGTAAATGATTTTATGCAGACAATGTGTCAAAGAGCCGGCCTGCGGGTCATTTCTGCGCTGTGGGCTCTGTAGATCCCCTACCCCGTCTAACTCGTGCGCCTTCGGGACTCTTGCCTGCCAGTGTCACTTGCAGGAATTGTTTGTCCACTGTAAAAAATTGTTTAACACGTCTGCTTTTTGACGACCTCTATTAAACATGAATGGTAATCTTGAGATCTACAGCACAAACCGGGCAAGTTGCAGAAACCAGCTACAAATGACGGCACACAATTTTGGGACGATTTTTTACCCCTTTCTCTGTTGTCTCAGATTTTCTTGCAAACTTACGCACGTAATAATATTACGTACATGCGCTCATCCATATATTATATGGAAGGCCCCGTATTAAAAATGATTGATATCAATAACATGAAACAATCCAAACTTTAGGTATCTCAACTCTCTAGGTGAAGCAAATGCTCCTTCATGGAATAAATAATATCTAACCCACACACTCTCCATGTACTTCGTTTTAGCGACTTCTTGTGGCCTGTGCATTTGGGCCAGATAATTGATTCCTGCCTGTGTGTTACAGTGTAAAGCAAACAATCCAAAAATTAGGAATTAGTGTTGTTAAACTGTGGTAACAAATACTCTTAGTTATTTGAAACTTGTTTAATAGAATTACGCATTTTGGTGTTTGATGTGACGCCATATTTCGTCGACCCCTCACCCTAGGCGCGTGACGTCATTTATGGACGGCCCTTATTCAGACGCACTTAAAATTGATAGGCAAGTCTTACATTTTTAAAGCTAAATAAAGTGCAGAGTAAATTAATACCACTGCTACAGATGGTGCATAAATTCCATCAGAACGGACACCCAACAACGAAATATTTTATTCAATTCTTCTACGGTATAACCAGACAACTTGACATTACTAATGTGCATTGTTAGTCAAAATTTCGAAACCAAAGTCTTTTAACTGGATGATAGACGTCAGAACAGCTCTGAATTATAATCGGAGCAATTTTTAACATAAAATTATTCATTAGTTTAACTTCACCATTTTTGCAGCATTGTTTAGTCTGTAACATTCTTGTATGCAACCATGGTGTCGACTTTGTGCACAGAAGTGGAAAATGAACGTAGGCGGACTTCCTGAGAGTTTGCTATAAGCGCTGGACCAGTTTCATTCCATGTATCAGGGATTGCAAGGTCTTTGTCCGCATACACAAGGATATCAAATGAACCTGGAAAATACAAGCAGACTTTCACAGCATCTCTTGTTGGTGAAAGAAACCATCTTAGGGTACAAATTATAAATAATTCAGTACTTCCATTTTCCCACATAAAGGAATACCTGCCATATTAGATGAAATTCCAATGTAAAGTATGCTGAAAGAACTCCCTACATAAATGAAAACAGGTATAGCTAGGGTCCTGCAACATTAGTTTGGCAGTGATGCATTTATATTAGCTCAACAACAAATCTGACAGCAGTGTTCAATTTGGCAACATTTGAAACATCTTCAAATCATGATAAGTGTTGTTAAAAACTAATTGTTTTACATGTATAATTGGCGTGAATTTGTTGTTGAATTGCTGCATGTAACACAATATGTGACAACGTTCAACCCATAAGCAGCTGCAATGCAGCTGCTTATGGGTTGAATGGCCAACAAGCTGACATGTAGTGGGTGCATGTCCGAAATGCAATCGGAAAAATTTGAGAAAACAGATAAATTCACTATTGCAGAAACATGCAATTCAAGCCAAAATTGTTCGTCAGAGAGAATTAATTATTTATTTTTTCATTGAATATACCTAATAGGCATTGAAGTATGTGACTCAATTTAATGGACATGGAGCAAGAACTATACAACTGAATAAAATTTTTACATTTATTTGTACTATTTTAATTCTGCTATTAAACTGTATTTATCATTCATTCGAATATCGAAAGAGGCAAGAAACAGAAGTGGATGGAACAAAACTGTCTCTGCAACCAGTCCTAGGATCAAATATGACTGGAGACAAGACAAATCATTTGATCCAAGCGAGAAAACCGATATATTCAAGATCAAAGTGAATGAAGGAAGTAAACAAAAATCTCAGTGGGCAATAAATTTACAAAGAGCAGAAGCCCCTATTGCACCAGTTTACTTTCATGAAAATCACTGTGTATTGACCACGGAAACTTGAGAGAATACAGATTTGCACCATTAACTAAAAAAACATGCCTACTATCAGCCACCTATCTGTCATAAAATGAAAATAATTTTAAGATTTACCTGGGTACCCAAAGTAAAATTACTAGTAAATGACATTTTAAATGTCAATCAAGCTGTGTTCTTTCCAGTTAATATTGGAGAAAAATTGTATCAAGCGAACTCACAAATAAATTCCTCACCTGCATTTTACTCTTCATTGAAAACCCCATTTTTCAGCCTTGGTAAACCTGGGAGCGCCTCTGAGTAAATATCTTGAAGGGGTGCTATATTAAGTTCACATTTGATTGATTGACTGATTGATTGACTATCTAATCCAGTTACTCACATGGACATTCAATAAGAGGAAGGAATGTGACGGAAGCGGTGATCTGTCGAACAACTCCACGAATTTCATTCTGGATTTCGTTCTCATCTTTCTTTTTAGGAGCACTAAACAAATATACAAAGCTAAGTTGCAGTCAATGAAACAGTATTAGAAGACCAAACAGCTGAGTGTCACTAACAAGTGCAGAGGAACATAGGAATGTTCCTCTACACTTGTGATAACATCTTTTATCTCCAAAATTTCAGTGACTCACTTACTGATCTTGAAACTGATAACATAATAATATTCATTTAATAATTCAAATTAGCAAGTATGCAGTAAGATTACAAGGTACAGTAGCAACAGATGATAAAATATTTTACAGGATTCGAATTACACTGGACAGCAGCCAGTAAAGCAACCATCTGTGTCCTACTGATTGCTTTACATTCTAGGGAGTTATGGGCTGAGACAACCTTATGGGACTAGTCGGTGTCGAACCCACATCCTTCTGTGTGCCAGCATGCTACAATGAAATCATCTAGCTATTCATGGTGTCAAGCAGCACATTTACAGAGTAAAAAAAAACGATAATGTGATAAATGTTTGACTTAAAATTAAACTAGCATTTTGTATTTAATGTAAATGCTGATGGAAAATTCAAAGACAGTGAGAGAATTAACTGTCCTCATTGCAATAAACAATTTACATTTTATGTAACAAGATATCAAATTAAGCGAATTTAATTGATTACTTGAAGTAAAAAAATTTTAATCATTACCAGCCCTAATAGCCTTTAAAGAACGGAGATAACAGCACTTGCCGTTGCCTCAAAGTGTTAATGATGAAACATATGGCAACAAGGAATATGCACTAAATCATCAAATTATTGTTGCTAAAACTAGTACAAAAGCTATGAAGTAAGTTTAGTAGGCATAAGTGTCAGAGGCATAGGAAATAGATAAGTACTGTAAATGGAAAGTGATGGATCGTATTAACTTAAAAATGAATGCCAGATTCCACAAAGAAAAATCATCAGTTAATTTTGTATGCTGTCACAAAGTGACAAAAATGTAGACCTAAACATATTACTGTTCTTGAAAGTTATATTATTTAGCAGCTTAATGTTTATTTCAAAATAAATCATATTGTTTCGAATATAATGGATGCTAAGTTAAGTTCCTTAAAAGAAACATAGACAGACCTTTTCTCTGTGACACTTTTGTCGCATTCCACATTGAACTGCCATCTCTCAAGTACCTCACCATTGTCCAGACTTTTCACAACAATCACCAATTTCTGCACAGTCATCTTAAACAGCCACTCTACAAATATTTAAAATGAAGTGTTGAGAAATACAAACATAAAACATAAACAAATGCTTATCATAATCAACAAAAACATTCTCCACAACCTATAATACATATTTAATATCATGCCTGTTAAGTACCTCACACAAATGTTGCTAGCCTAATTTATGTTAAATGAAATTAAGAACAGAAAATATATCAAAAGAAAACGATGGCCCTTGGTTATCTCTACACAGACTTATCGTTAGAGTAAGACAGATTTCACTATAAAGCAACCATGGATGGCATCAAAACCATCTTTGCTTAAATCCAGTTAATATCAATTCATGTGGCTGGGCTCTAAGCAACAGCTGACAAAGATCAACCTCACAGTCCTTTCCACGGAGCTTCCTAGCCATACTTCTCTACCTCCGCCCGTGACCTGGATATCCTACCGGATCATGAACTCGCCTATACACCCACTCCATCCAGCCTTAGTCAAGACTGCTGCTTTCAACTGTGCCAGCTTCACACTGTCACTCGTTCTCCTTCAGCTGGCACTGAAACTACACTTGTTCATTCTTTCATCACAGCTCGGCTTGACTACTGTCTATCACTTTACTCTGGCTTACCATCTGCATGGATGACCTACCTTGACCAGATTCTACACTCTGCAGCATGCCTCCTAGGCCAAATAACTCGTTTCAGTCATGTGTCACATGCTGGAGTCCTGTACAGGCTCCCTGTCCATTAGCGTATAGAGTACCATAACTATCGCCTTTTAATTAGCCAGAATGTGCTCCAGTATTGTCAAATCAGTCGGAACTTTTTACAAAGGTCCCCCATAGTAGCATTCGGCTATTTCAAAATCTACATCTACATAACTGATTTCCAGAAGTTAATGAACAGTTTTGTTTAATCGCCGTCTTGTGCTATCAGGTTCAGAGTGTAGTGGTGCTACATCATTATGAATATTGAAACAGCTGTCATAAGAAGACATCCACTGTTCAAAGTGTATTTGTTAATCTGGGGTTTTATATTATTAACTTTCTTGACCAATTGTTGTCCTCATCTAAGAACAATTTCAGTTACCTTTGACATCGGACAGAATGTTGCTCAAGTATGTCTTCAAAGCTGAATCGGCTGTCACCAACATTGTCAGGCCATATTTCTGAACTCGAGTAAATGTTTCTGGAGGATAAATTCCCCGCTGATAAAGAATGCTGTTGATTCCATAAACTTCAAATAAAATATTAAAAATGAATTGCCAGCTTATAAGAAAGTACAAAACCAAATCTTGCAGAAACCTTAGATATAATTACATACAACTCTCTTCACAAATTTAATCTGGTGAGTAAACATTCATCTCACTTCAATACCTCAATAGGTTTCCTACTATAGTGGAAATCCGTTTCGGAGATTCGGGTTTCGACGACTCGCCATGCACCCATTCAATCCAGCGATATGGGGTGCGTAGCGAAATCGCCGAAACCCGAATCCCCCAAACTGATTTCCGCCGTATCCCCGTAAACGAAGCCGGATTGATGAAAAAGATTCTGCTTAAATGGAAGCTGGATGGATGAAAAGAATTCACACAGAAGCTGGATTGATGAATGAATTGCGCTCTTTTGAGATAGTTCAATAGTACATTGCTGTTTTCGGGGAATCGGGCTTTTTGGCCTTTTCAGCGTTTTCGGGTTGATCCCACGATATGTAGTCGCTCGACTCAAGGCAAACCAATGCGAAAAAGTAAGATAAAGAAAAAACTCCGATTACAATAGTTTGCCTTAAAATAAACTATTAATAACTTAGAAAGTCTGAAACTATTTTCAGATTGTCATTTGAACATGATGTACTGCAATAATACGGTCACATAAAATAATGTTACGCAGAGCCCCAAAATACTAAGCACGGTCCTGAATAGCTTGGCTTCTACAATCACCCTAAACCATTTCAAACTGCCCACTGCGATAACGCATTTCACGACCAATCGTATACGTATGAAATATTACCAAAGAAATCAGCCACAATATCTGTGGAACCTCGCAGTGTTATAGCATTTGCCTGAGCTTGAGCCGCCATTGTTGCTTCGAATGATCCCGCCAACACAACGTGTATCTAAGAATAGACTTTCTGCACGTTCATCAAAACATTGAGTTCACAATATCACTAGCATAGAAAGTCTCAGTCCTGAAAGATCATTTATTATTACTTACTACCAGAGTTTCAATAACAGAACGTCATTGACGTCATAGACAGTAAACCTACTCCATTCCAAACAAATTAATTCACAATAGCACCAGAGTGACCAGACTGACTAAGTTAAGAGTAATAGCCTCTTTATTCAGCGGCGTGACACTTGCTTCTTATAAAAGCAGGCTTACTCTAATAGCCTATAGGCTGATGCTGTAGCGCTTCACAATCTGTGTTGAGGTTAGTGACAGTTATGCTCATGCTTACCTTTGCTGAAACGTACATTGTCCATAGAACTTGAAACATGCATCTGCTACAATTATCTGGATTGGAATTTGTTTTCTTCCTGTCTCTGAACATAATTGTGACTTACCTCACACGTACGCTACTACTTTCAACTCAGAACTCTTATAGGCTTAGGTAACATCGTAGATCTGTCCCCTCATTCACATTGAATCGGTATAGTTCAATTAGTCTGTTCTTGAATTGACCATTGCACTTGTATTCTTACGGGCCAAGCTATAGCCCGACTGTACCATATGAATATAGTCAGCTCTCAATGCGGCTGCCAGATTGATTGCTTGCTTTTCTAAATGCTTCTACCTATCCTCGCTTATGATCAATCCATTGCGCTAGCATCATCTAACTATAAGTTCGCATTCAATTCTATGTTGTTGTTGAAGCTGGTCATTACGTCCAAGCTAGGGATTGCTCAGAAATGTCTTATTCGCTCCCTCTTTCTGCAGCTTTGCATCAACCTCACCGCTCCTTGGGCTGACATGTTATCTTTGTTCCTCCAGTTAACCTCTATGACCCAAATCAGATCTTTTGTCACTATTGGGCCCTTAATTACTATGGAATGCACTTCCTTCATTCTAAAAGTACTTCATTCCATTCCTTACAGGACTTGAACAGTCGGGGGGGAGGGGGGACTTAAGCGGAGGAGCCATGCTAGGCATGCTTACAGATATTAGAATTTCTATGTTGTATTCAATTGACACAAACAAGATCGCAATCATTTTTGTGTAAAAACGGATAACTAGTCACTTAAAAGACAATTTTCCAAGTATTATCCACAAATAAATGCTAACATATAAGTGAAACATTTGGCTAATGTAAGTATCATACAGAGTGTAAGTCTGTGTCCTGAGGTTGATTCACATACATCAAGACTCAAAAATGAAACCAAAATGGTCTTCAATGCAACCGTATTCATCAGTAGTTCAAGGTAACCGGATCTGATATGTCCAGGCTGAGTTTGGTCACCAGCATCAGAAAGGAAAGGCTTTGCACCATCGGTCATCTGGTCATTCAAACTGACCATAGATGTTCATAGCCAAAGAATGGTGGTCACATTGTTTTCACACAGTTGATTCTCACATGTACAACAATGCAGGTGACTAAAAACACTCAAGCTTAAAACATACCATGCAACCAATCGAAAATCACCAAAAATGCACATTGAACAAAAATGCACAGTAAAACAAATGATGTTCAGTGTAAATTACAAAGTCCAAAAAGAAAACTATTCAACACTATACTGTTCCATGTAGCATTTTCACACACTAGTTTTACTGTTGTAGCAAAGAATTAAAAACACCGCTGTAAGAAAAGAGATTCCATGTTTTCCAAAAATGTCATACAGTATTATGTTAATACTGAGACTGAAATCACTTTCAGCTGAGAAAACGGTTATGGTCGTTAAAATCTAAGATTTATTTGAGGCCAAGTCAATAAATCTTAATGCCTTGACAAAGTCAAAAACCCTCAAGGCCTTGACCAAGACCAAACCCCATCAGGTCAAGGCAACACTCAGAAACCAAGGCTTAAAATTGTACGGAAGCATGAATGTTGCCAATTTAAGACACATATACTAAATCAATTATTATGCTGTAAATTTCTTGGATTAACAACTTTCTCTAAAATATAACATCTTTTTTAATTAACTCATTTCACAGGATTGTAACACCTGACTTAACTAACTCCTAAATTTAGCAACATGTGAACTCAGCCATTACCCCTAGGCTGGGGGAAGTGTCAATCCCAAGCCTGCAGAAAGGAGGAGGATGGTGCTAATCATCACGTTATAACCCAGTATGGTCACACAGCAAACAAACAAATAACATGTAAACAATACACTTAGTGGAATTTTAATTAATTAATTTTATGCTCAGTATTATGTATTTAGGATTTTAGTTATTGCGATTTAGTTTCTCAAACACTACTAAAAAATCCAAATCGATGAGCTTGGATTTTGTTTGTAACTGAATATTTACATGTTGTGCTGTTTGGATTTGTCACAAAGGTGTTAGAACATAGCAACCTAGAACCTATAACCGATAGTAGATGAGCCAAAGTCCAGAGATGTCTATATCATGGTTCACAAACAGCTATATAAACTTGACAACTGATCTGCTAACAAAAAGATCAAAGTAACTTGATTAAACCTAAACAATAATCTATCATTTGAAAAACAATGGTTTTAACCTAGGCATTAAGGTTAAATGAATAACTTAATCTAAACGCTAAAGACTTTGGGAGGCCATGTCCTATTTGGCCTGCAAATGTCTGCACATTCTCCACAATATTCAGAAATTAACCGGATCCTAGATATTCCTAATGTCCAATAAAACTGCAACATCATTATAACTAACTCCAGCAAATCAATAACAATTAAAATGAACATAAAAGAGTTAGTAATTGCTGTTTCACTAAAGAGCAGTTCTTTATGAGTAACAATTTTCAAAATGGCCTCCACTACTCTTCAGCAGATAAGGAACATGGTCTGATAAACTCCTGACCTCTCTCGTGATACCATTTGTTACAGACTATAAAAGAAACATACACACAAATTAATCAGCATGGTCATTGAAAATGCTGCTATTAATTCAGTACAATGAAACAGTACTACACCACACAAATCATATGGCAACATATGTCAGAAGTTTTATTTGGCAGTGAAACAAACCCAACAACTCAGTTTGCTTTAAATGCCCTGAATGCTGGTGGATATGTTATGTCGGTCTCGCTGAAGCAGCTGTTGTGTGGTGCTGAGTAATTTGCCAATATACATAACTGTCATACTACATAGTAAACAGTATCCAAAAAAGTGATTCAAAAACTAAACTCTAAGCAAGTGAATTGATGCTTGAACAATTCACTGTCATTTATGAAAAGGGATGAGAAGACATCTTGAAATATTTATATATATATATATATATATATATATATATATATATATATATATATATATATATATATATATATATACATATATATATTATAAGCATTGTACAATGTAATTAATGTAATGCAATCAAGCATTTATATAGCGCCACTTGCATCAGCAGTGCGCTCAACGGACGTCTGTGCTTGGGCGTCAGGAAAGTCTTAAGACATAATTCCAGGCACAAGACTGAACTATAAGCATTAAGTTAAAAATTTTGCTGGGTCATCCATAAAGAATGTACATAAAAGTGACCGACCTCCTTTTGTCCGCATTTGGCATTAGCCCTCTCCTTTCCATTGTGGATTGAATTCTAGAGCTAATCATGCAATGGGATGAGATACTCTAATACCTGATGCTCCCAAGTGGAGCAACAGGATTTATCACGACATCCTCATCTGCTTATATCAAGCCTCAGAATAGAGAGCGCGGATGAGACAAATTCAGTCTACTTCAAAAACACGCCCAACTGTTGAAGCTCGGTAGCCAGTGACACATATGCAAAAGATGGTGGCACAGTTTCATAGGCTGCTACCAGCACAGCCCACTAAATGATTATCTGACACAGTGCACCTAAACACCTAACCAAAACCTGATGCCTGAAGATATCTGGTTCTAAGACACAGACTGTATTGAGAAAAAATGATATGTACAAAATTGACATGCAGATGTCTGCATTGGGCATAAACCCTCCTCCTTATCTCACTTGCTGACATGCTTAATGGATGAACCATTACCTCTAAAGGGAATAATAAAAACTCTGATCTTCAATAATTGATTGGAAGCCATTTGTCACAAAAGAACATAAATAACATTAAGTAAAATGTTGGACTAAAATTTTGAACAAACTAGAAATTCATGACTAAAGTATGGTTAATGTAGGATAACACTGACCCCATTTTGACCCTGTAAGCACAGGGCAAGCAGCATGTCGAGTGTCATAATCACCCTCTCCACTTTTCATCAGGTTGTACCACACAGCACAGGAACCCTAGTGAAACAGCAGAAGATTTCAAATGCTCAAATTTACATAACCACATTGAAAACCTGTCACATAGAGATCAACCAAATCAAACCCACCAAACATGTTGATGGAATATAACATAGGCCAGATGTGCACCATCACAAACCACAGTGAATCATTTTATGCACAGCAAAGAAAGGCTACAACCTTTCCCTCATCGTTGTATTTTTCACTTACCATGTGTGAATTGGTTTATAACTCCCTTAATCAATATAGTCAAATTCAAACTATCAGATTAAAAAAAACAAAATGTAATAACAAATTAAATTCACCCAAAAGTACGAACAACAGGCAACATATGCAGAAAAAGTGAAACAGTGGCTAAGGGTCAACAGAAGATTTGAGATACATCTGTAAATTACCTTCCTAGGCACCAATCGAACGCCGATTTCTGGAAAGACTGTTGCACCACCAGCCTCAACATCAGACATCTACAGTAACAAGACATGAAATGTCAACCAATAATATCACTTTAAATTGACGTCACATGCAAATCGTCTGGTGGGGGAATGTACGTCAAGAAATAGATATTTTACTAGATTTGGTTAAGATTAATAAGTTATTCTATGCTTCCAATGTCATCAAATTTACTCAGAGTCTTGAACGTCGGATTCCCAATCTCTTATATCTCCTTTCTATTTTAGTTCAAACTTCCAATCTGTGCAGTTCCTCATTTCCCCAAACCCCTCCCCATATTTCAGTCGGTCTGGAGCCTATTCCCAGATGCACCAATACAATACACTTCTGCAAAATGCAGAAGCATTAGTGGAAGTGTCCTAGTTGTCAATAATATGATGTGTGACCAACCTCAAACTCTTGTGGGACTTTGTGTAAAGTAACACACTGGACACTATAGCATCCAGAAAAGTGTCCCAGAAGATATTGGTATCAACATATCCTGATCTCATTTATATATAAGAGCCAATTACTGTATCTAATTTATATTATCTATAACCAATTACAAAGAGTGAAGCTCATCATTAAAGTAAGAAAGTGTTTTACCACAACACACATTGGCTGTCCACACCACATTGCATTTACTACATCTAATTAGTCTCATGAAACTGAAGCAAATGTTTCTTGTAATTCCATGCTGGGAATAAATTTTAAATTAATATATTTCCATGAAAAACGATTCAGTCACCTCAATTAAAAGGGGCTACATAAAGTGTTCTGCTACATACCGATTGGAGACAGAGGTAACATCATTATTGAAATAAATACAAGTTACATTAGCAAACAATTGTCATGTAGTACTGCTATAACTATATTCAGGCAGTTTCATTCCGATGAAATTGTAAAAAGGTTGCTTTATAACTATTTTTATCAGATATCCTCAAATTCTTTACCTAAACCAATAAAACTTACTTAAACCAGTTCACTCATATCTAACTCATTCTAGCCTTGAGATACTCAAGGAACCATTGCAAACGTTACTGTATCATAAAATGATGCAGAAATTTTCCAAAGGGTGTGCCAATTAAAACTTAATATTTTATTAATGTTTGAAAATCAATTTTGAGTATCCAACACATGCATAATGCATAAGCAAGTAAAACAACGACAATTTCAGTTAATAAATGATGAAAGTCAAAAGCAAGAAATGAAGAATGGTATCTAAACTTATAACCTGAGAAAAACCAGACTTGACTAAAAGTAAACAACCAATAGCTAAGCTTCATATGCAGATTTTAATAATAATAATATTGTTTATTGAAGGCAATGGAGTCCATCACATAGTCAAAGAGTAGATAATTATGCCTCCTCCAATTTTGTAAATGTTACATCATTAAATCAGTGTTGCTAAGGCTAGGTGAGATTGTCTATGGACCCAATTTTTACAACTAAAAGGTTTAATATGAAGATTTACAACATCATTACAATAAGAAATAGTGAAGGGTGATTGATATCTATTCTGCTGTTGTTAATACAATTACATGCATTGTTAAAATAATTCTGACTGCTTAACAGGTTCAAAAAGGTTTTTGGATTAGTTGGTGACAATTTCTATTAGTCCATGCAACATACAGTTTCCAGCATATTAGGGTGAGATACAGTCATAGCCCAGTCGATGGTTGCTTCTATTCAAAATCATATTCCAGAATGATGGACAATACTCTTCGAGATCCCTGATTTCAACTTGGTTTTCTGTCCATTCGATTGAATCATCAACTTCTCATAACCACCATCACTTTTTTCATCATATGTCTCTTTTTGAATCAAATGTAAATTAAAAAAACTTAATGTGTCAAAACTGATAAGCCACTACCAGTTCACAAGGAAGAACTTTTTAGCACATGTGAAAAGAAAAGCACATCAGAATAGCATAAGCAAAGAAAAAATTTTGAAGCTAAGTTTCTTGGCATTATAATCGTGTCTTGAATAGAAGTGTAATACTAAGAAATACATAATGATAATGATGCCTTATATGCATAATGTGATTGGGCAGGCAATTTTATGGTTCTAGTGAATTATGCTCGAATTTCTTTAAAATGCAGAAATGAACTGCAAAGGTCTACGAAAAATACAGTGAAAAGGGGTTTATGACGATGGGATAATGTGCTAAAGTGAATAGTTGAATGCATTGTAAAGACTTACATAGCACATGTATGTGGCGATCCGGTTGGCGGACTTAGAGGAGAAAACAGCTACTTCATCTTTCTAGTAAAACAGTTTTTTCAGTTGCTCAATCTCCAGATTAGCATATGACAAATTACAGTGTCATTTGAAGAACTGATTCTGAGCAGTAAATGAGTGGCCTATGAAGCCGAAATTATGAAATTTGAGAGTTTGAGCAAACAATTTAATTTTGACACTGCAGTTATTATTTAAATGTCTGGTAAATTTTAAAAAAATGGATAACTGAAAAATTTTTGAAACAATTATTCACACCATATGCCACCCATTGACAATATAATCTGTTGTACTCACACAAGCTGAACAGTTTCAGAACCAATCAGCAAATCATCAACAAAGCCAGGAATGTAATTACAATCTGGATGTATAATTTCCAGTTTCATAATAGATTATTAGTAAATGTTTGGCCCAAATGGAAATCTTCAAACAAATGAATTTCAACCCAAAGTATTACATTAAAGAGAAGCCCAAATATTTCAGTCATTAGGTTTAATTTAGTAATTAGACTTCTTCTGATTCTGAAGATGTTCAGCATCTATGCAAACAGTGATATAAAACAGCTCCAGTTCCTACCTGGACTGCATAGTTATTAGTTGACATACAATTTCTTACTCGAATTCAATAGGGAAGTATTTTCATTTATTTTAAGATCATTCAGGTTTCATTTTTATTACAAAATGTTTTAGCCTTGGCTAAAGGGGTGTCAAATATTCACTGTAAGAGTCCAGGTAGTTTTGGTGCTGAAGCCATTCGCCAAGATCCATAATCGGCTGTGCTAAAAACAACTTACATAACATATAAAAGTCACAATTCGGTTTCCTCTCCATGATTCAAAAGCATTTTTCTCTCGCTTCTGAAAAACATTGACGCGTAAAACAGAAATACACAACAATTCTCCAACCCATATATTAAAAGCTTATATAAGCAAACATCTGTAGGTTTAACAATAACATCTGTCATAGTTATATCATTCATGAACAGTTAATCCTGTGACATACCACACTGCATCACCTACGCTTAATCCAGCAGACAGTTAATTACATTGCATTTAATTGTGCAATACTTAATAAGTTCAAAAATTCATTGCAACCCAATACAATTAAATGGTCCTGAATATGGCAGTATAATATCCACAGAGTGCCATACTACTGGACACTGTGTCCTCCAGTGGCTGAGTTATAGCATAGTTATTCTTGGGGTATTTTGACCATTTGTACTCGTCATCACGAAGTCATTAGATATGCCTCATGATGTAGCATGTTAATCAGGCTGCACTTACAAAAGAATATCATGAACAGAGATTAAACGAGTGTCAATTTAATGCCGAATACCGAGTTTACGTATGAGTTGTACAAAGTCGGAGTTTCGAACATTTAAAAAGTTTCATTCTCTTGAGTTTTAACATGACAATTTTTAGGACTTCGGTTACCTATTGACTATTTACAAACACGCTGCACGAAGCGCAGGCATGTTAAAAAAAACTATTGGTCCATTGTTTGTCCTTAGTTCAATTAATGCATAGTACTACTAAACCTGGCCAAACGAAGTTTCCGAACAGAGTTTCAGTTCATCCTTAATCATGAATATACTTAAATATGCATCACTGATAAATCTGCACATAATGTGTCCAGTGCAATGTCCTTCATAATGGTTCCATTTATCTTTTGCAATAATATTCTGAAGCAGACAATTCATAGAGAAATTTTAGCACTGTTTAGCACAGTGACTGTTTATTGTGTGCAATGAATTCATTTACAGATGATTTCTACATAATAGTCCATGTACATGACATACCCTGGCAAAGTCATAATGTGGTTCGTAATGGCCACCAATTCCATAGTTGACAACCTGTAAACAAAATTGACAACATTTCTACAAAGCAGTATGAAACCAGCACTGCTCCTTCAACCCAGCAAACACCCAGAAATAATGACCAGAATATAAATAAGTTGTATTCTGTGTAAAACATATATGAAAGTATTTAATTTAATTAACAGTGAACTCGTAATTACGAAAACAGCGCAACCAAAACGAGGAAACAATCTGTTGGTAAACTTTTCTAAATGCTCTTACCTGTAATTCTTCCACTGTGTCAAGAGTTAAATTGACGACTGCCCTAGAACGCTGGCTAATGAGAGAAATCATCTTGTCTTCTTCATCTTTAAGCCAACCACTAATCAAACACAAATAGAATGCAACTCTCCTAAAAAATTCAGAGCACATAAACAACAAATCATCTGTTAAAGGTTATGTGACAGACAAAGCTTAACATCACGTGGCTCAACCACAAAGCCATTCAACCAGGCTGCCCTGACTCTGTTTTGCTACCTAGTATTTTCATTTTGCTTAGAAGACATATAAAGCCATTCCTAATAGATAGACAAGCACATCAGAGACAATCCTGTAATTTTAACAACCTCTCTATGGTTAAAACAAAAATGTGTTTAACTGTCTACAGGCTCGGTGTATCTGCCATAATTAGGTTGTGAGACACTAATGCCTCAAACCGGACCATAATAGAGTATGCAGCATCATCACTTTTTATTAGTATTATAATTATGACTATACAAGAACTTTTCCTTTAAAAGAATCTTCAATAGGATATTTCTTAATCATGTGAATTAAGTCATGGATTGTACAGGGAATTTGACTCAGTATTTGAAAATAGCTTATTACATAATTGCAACAAAACAAGGCTGCTAAAGTCAGCACTAAAAAAAGTTCAAACATAGTCAGATAATTTACCAGAAGCATAACAGTTGCACATCTTTCAAATCAATTGCACCCATGACCCTCCAGGGAGAGAGAAGCAAGTTAGTTTATATGGGGCTTGCCATACATTTTGATACAAAAACAACATGACAACACACTTTCACAAGGAGGTGATAAGCAAATGAATAATGGTAGTTTAACTTAAAGTATATTGTATGAAGAATATCAATTTCAGCTAGCCTACAGACACATTTGGGATGTGTTTCAGGCAAATGTAATTAAAACAGCTTTCTGTAATGATCATGTAGAACTGAAGTTTACCTTTTACTGACTCGATAGCTGGCCGTTTCCAATTCGCCAGTCACAGAATTCTGAACAGTTGCACGACGTAACTGCAATTATGTCAAGACAACCAACAGAACAACGCAATGTAAAATAACAGAGAATTAAGTTCCTAATTAACTAATCAACACTAGCATAACATATAAACATTATGCTTAATTCTGCCATTTTCTATTATTTTTCTTCATGTCATTTCATGCTTCTTAGTCATTTTGCAATAATATCTTTCATACTGTCATTCTGTATTACCAATATTATCAAGCTGCTTCTACTTATGGCTAACTGTGAACGTTGAACACCCTGCAAATATTGAAGAACATTATGCATTGAGCAAGTTTGAATCTGTCAGAGGGTCCTCAAGCGGCCCTGATGGCATCCCCTTCTGGTCTTCATCCTCTATTGCTCACCATCTCTCTGCTTCATACAGTATTGGATTTTGATCATCACTTTTTGTACGTTAACATGGACAAAAGTTCATACAGGCAGGTTATTAATAGGTAATAACATAGCCCTGCACTACAAGCTCAAATCCATCCCACAATGCACAAAATGAGCACAAGCAGAAACATGGTGGTTATAGGCTGTATGTTTCTGCATTTCCAATTCATCAACAAAGAGCAAAAGTCATGATATAAAAGTAGTACCACTAACAGAACAGATGAAGCGATCCTTCTACTTATGATTCGTCTTTACCCGTGGTGTAGCCAGTTCTTTGACTTTGATGATTTCTTTGTCAGACAAGCAGTCATGAAATACGACTATGCGAGGCTTCAGAAACATGACTTCCTCTTTTAATGGACTGATGTAGAACATTGGATGATGACGACGATACTGACATGTCAGTCGATGACGGTCTTTGTGAAACTGTTTTATAAAAGGAAGTATAAACAAAACTCAGATAGTTTTCAAATAATCCTTCTCTACCCACTTTGAAAGCTTTTGCTTCCGTGACTAGAGCTGTACCGATATGCACATGTGCAATTGGGCTGATAATTGTTCAAACAATTGGTAGATTGCTAGAATGTTAGGAGCTTGGGTTAAGACTAAGACTGACCATGGACCTCATCACCAACTAAAGTAACAATAATCCATGACCATGGATAGCCAATTATTCCTGGTTCTTTATTTCCAATTCAACAATATATCTAAGAACCCACCGTGTTTTGGTGATAGTATTTAAAGCAGAGGAGAACAGAAAACTCACATAATGAATATGGTATTAAATTAGATGAAATTTACATTTAATTGTGAAGTCATTGATGAGGATCTCAAATGCACAACAGTTCATATTATCAATGGGATACTTACCTACTTACCAGCAGGCCATTTGATAAATGCAATGCAATACAATACAATTGATACCCTATAATCTATGATTGAAATCTAAATTAACACTTCATCCACAATTCAACATAAAGATCAAAGGGGTCAATAAATTTAAAATATGGCCCCATAGAGCTTCATGAGATAGAGCAGAGAGCGTGATTACATGCGTCGTTTCTCCTCGGCAGAGTCGTTCGTACGTTGTGAATTCTGCGGACGATTTGTAGCCATCGAATGGACGCACATTCTTAACGACAGGTGCATCGAGAGGCTGCTCATCCTTCTGAAGAAGATCCTCATAGTAGAGTTTGTTCCTCTGAGCACGAATATGATCTGGATCTAAATTCACATGAAGTCATATTTAAACTTCAAATGCTTCTAAGTAGGCCTACTGTTAAGCAATTGCCTAACAGTTTAAGAATAACAGAGAAGACCAGATCTAACACTTATAAAACCTCAGTACAAGTGTCATAGTCTGCTGTACAATCGTACTGCTTCGGATCTTTGACTACAGTAAACATTTTTTAATTCTGGCTTTCCTCTGTTTTAGATCAGTACAGCCACAGATTTCAATCTCATTTTTTAATTCTGACTTTCCTCTGTTTTAGATCAGTACAGCCACAGATTTCATCAAAATAGCAACAATACTCACCAATGCTCTATAAACTTTCATTTTTTATGACCTTTGCACATGCATGTTATATTTGCAGCGAATTGTCAGCTTATATAATAAATGAAGATATAATAAACTTGTCTCTGTCAACTAGACATAACAATAAAAGGAGAGCCACAAAATGGCATTATTAACAATTAAACATCTATGAAATTTAACTTGCTTGCTTAATTACCATCAATCAATAAATCCTTTAATTTCCTAAAAGATGAATGCTATTTTATGAATTTGCTTTTTCATTTCTTAAACACAGGGCTTCAACTAAATTTATGAGAACACCACACATTGAGCAGGTTGCAGAGATCAATCAAGTTGAGTGAAATCACCAAAATGAAAAAACTGATAATAAGAATCAGAGGTGTAACAAGGTTTTGAAAAGTGGGAGGGTATAATTAGAAAAATATTGTGCTGAGCAAAAAAATTTTCTTGCCCCCCCCTTCTTGAATTTTGCCCCCCCCCCCCGAAAAAAAAATTTGAAAAATGGGGGGCATAAATTATCTTAACAAAAGCCATCTTAAAAGCCATTGGAGAAACATAAAAAAGAACCGATTTCGGGTGGAGGGCACTGAGCACTAAAACTTGGGGGCTTTACCCCTCAGTTTTGAAACTGGGGGGCCGGTGTTACACCTCTGATAAGAATAAATGATTATTCTGAACATCAATGCAACTAGGGACTGAACAGATTCCATTTGCAAGACACATGAAGGCGATGTCATAAGGTGAAATGAGAAGGTGATATGAGAAGTGAGATGAGACGGTGAGATGAGAAGGTGATATGAGAGGGTGATATGAGAGGGTAAGATGATATGAGGTGACATAAAAAGGTGATATGGGTAGGTGAAATGAGAAGGTAAGCAGAGAAGCTGATGCAAAGGTGCAATGAGGAGGTGAGATGAAAAGGTGAGACAAGAAGGTGATATGGGAAGGTCAGATGAGAAGGTGATATGAGAAGGTGAGATGAGGTGATATAAGGTGTTATGAGAATGTGAGATGAGAAGGTGACATGAGAAGGTTACAAGAGAAGTTGGAATGAAAAGGTTGAGAGATTAAATCTGAGATTTAATTAAAATATTTATTTTTAATAATTAATGCAGACATGGTAAAAAATGTCATTAACCTGTTGACCGCTAGGAAAGTGTGTATATGTCCGTTGGTGCATGTATTTAGATAAAAAGTTCAGCGATCAAAGTGTAAGGAATGCAAATGCATGCAACAACAATGAGCCGCAGATCAAACGAGACGGTTTCTGTTGCCTCAGTTTACATGCTGGAAAGGTTTCTTTAAATGTGCATGGTCTCCATGGCAACACCTCACAAACAATCCTCGTGACAATACATGTGACAACTGAGTAGCGCACGGATACAGTGACACGTGACAGGCATCTGACATGATTTTCACAACACAAGGAAAACATAGAAATAAGTCAAAAACTATTTCTATGCAAACACATTTAGACTAATATTATTATAGATGATACTCTATTTCACGGCCAGAATTATCCACGGACACTGATTTTGAAGCATCCGTATTTTGTTGCGATATATTCACGCAATGAGACACGGTCCCAGTGTACAGAACACGAGTCTTCTCTGGATCAGATGATTCTGTGCGACTATTAAGACAGGCAGTAAAAAACCAACAACGTTAAGAACACATGCAAGGCCTTATGAACAGGATCCACACAGCTGGACAAAATCAAATTGGAAAAGCAGAGTTCTAACTGAATAAATTACTAACATGAGGCATCTGTCAAACTGCAATCATCAGCTAGATGTTAGAAGAGGAGATGATGGATGCAAAGCAAGTCATGCACTGCAGTCTCTGAATTTGAGCAATTACACTTACCAAGGAGCAACTGCTCATTTGTCAGTCTCAATGCTTCCATTGGGTTACCTTGCTACATTATAAATAAATCAAAAATTACCCAAAAGATCCAACAAAAACAACAATACATTTAATCTGTTGATGTTGAATAGTAATTTCACTAAAGGTAAGTACATCTTACAATCATCCATGTGCATTAAATAAATAGAAGTAAATATATCGGGGTTCATTTAGTGTATTATTGCAACCATTAATAAGAAATAATAGTTCATTAATAGAATACTATATGTTATAAAAATATGTCTGTCTCTGAGAGAACAAAAACAACCTGAGATGAACATGACATCACACAAACTGTTGATCTATCGGGAACAATCCGAGTGCTGAAGAGAGAATAGGAATCAAGCATAGAATACTTCTATTCATGTTTCAGCAAACACTGAAGAAATAGATCATGTGTCAATAAGGAAATGATTATCCCATGTCCTCTTCAACTGATCAATTCTATATTATAATTCCCAACACTTGTGTACATCCTTCCGTTTGTTTGTTTCCTTACTTGTCTGTCGCACTCAGGGCCGTACCGGGGGGGGGAGGAGCGGGGCCATGGCCCAGGGCGCAAATGTGGAAAGGGCGCAAATTTCAGGATGGAATAACTTATTATTCCATAAAATGCACTATTTTTAAAATGTGGGAGCGCGAGATTGATGCTAGACACAGGGTGCAATTATAGCTCGGTACGGCCCTGGTCGCACTAGAAACTTGTGAAAGGAACAATCTAGTGATACGAGCATTTAGCAAAATATCATCATGTGAAGTTCAAGGTCACTCGCACTATTTTCAATTTGCTTTACATTAAGATATATGGACAGTTCAAGTTTTGATATAGTGACATTGAAACCCATATCCAAATCAAGTGGGAATGATACATTGGGTAGAGCCAGATCGAAGCACATTTCCTGGGGAGGGGCGACAAGAGAATTGTACTCAATGTTCTCTGGGGTGAAGCCTCTGAAAAATACAACATTAAATTCAAAGGTGAAGCTGCTGAGTAAGAGGTTATTATATTCAATTATATGGGCAAATTCCAATTCAAAAGCCCAATTCAAAAGTCAGTTAGGCATAAGATCCTTTAAACTATCTGCAGTATTTTTAAGTGCTTTACCAACCTCAAAATAGTAAAGACGAGTCCAAACGTGACCTGTATAAGATTACCCACTGCCTAAGTTGCTATTGTCAATTCAATCATGTATTGGATTGACTACACTAGATGAATCCCGGTCACATGCCATTACAGACAGATCATCCCACACCAAGCTGGTTGATGAACAGATCAATGCGTCCACTCTCGACTCATTGGCTTGCCACACAATGCATACGCAAAGAAGAAGGAGCAGATGTATCTGCTCTCTTCTTCTCTCTCACTCTTGTCACCCATGATAACCATTACTTTCAACTTGAGGATCATGGAAACCTTTGATACACTGCCTTTTCTAAAATAACTCTTGTTTCTTTTCAGTTATTTTCTGACTTGCAAAAATGCACATTCATTTGTACTCAACAGTACAAAGGAAATTTTTTAACAATAAAGATGTTACGAGACTCGCCGATTATACAGTTGTGCAAAGGTATACGATAAAACATTTACACTACTGCTATATTTAGCTGCTAAACTCGTTAAGTTGGGTACAGTGTACACATGATGCAAAATTTGGACAAAGTGCCTCCCATTGGTTGCATGTTAGCTGGGTTCAACTGTAACTGTAATTTACCAAAGTTTGAATAACAGAAATGGCCATTTGGAAAAAGAAACTAAGTGTCAAGGTGATAATGCCACTGATTGAGAATTCCAGGCAACAGTAACATCAAAATGTAAACATTTTTAATTGTCAAACATTAATACCCTCCATAATGGCACGGATGTCATTTCAGCTTTTTTCAGAAGGGGCAAGCAAGAATTTTTGTGGCAGCGACGGGGGGGGGTAAAATATGATTTGTCAAGTAAGAATTTTTGTGGCGACAGAGGGGGGTTTTCTTCTTGTTTTAAATTTGTTTTGGTTTGGTTTTCAGTGGTACTAAAAGATTTGATTTGTTAAATCTTGTATCGGCAAAAATGCCGATACAGTTTTAAAAAAGTGATATTATTCTATTATAGGCACCTATGATATGATATAATGTTAATATATGAAATCAAATGAGATTTATTATTAATATGGCTATTAAATTATGACCTCGTATTGAAGTTTGCACGCACTATAATCCAAATCAGGAAATCCAGGGGGGAAATGTCCCTCCGTCCCCCCCAAATGACGTCCCTACATACTGGGAGCAGCATACAAATAGCATTTAGTTAACATGTCTTAAATGCATCTACACCTTTTCACATGAAACTCTGCAACTGCCACACTTGTGTAGCTGCCACAATCTGGCAATGCCTGCTAAGCATCGACTCTGCCTACCTGAAGCCCCACTGTGCTTGAGGTTTGCACACTCTCTGCTCGGCTGAACAAGGTCTCCGGTGTTCCTCTTGCTCGCACCTCCACCAGGCAGATCCATGGCTTCAGGGAGGCAGGACCTCCACTTGGAATGGCCTCCGTTTGACACTCTGCTCGTTTTCTAGAACCCATCTGAGATATTTATTCCTCTCTCATCTCAAGACGGTTTTTATGGGTGCACTAGGGTTGGGAACACCTTTGAGAAGTCGCCATGAAGAGTCGGCATATAAATTCTCACAATGAATGAATTCTTGCAACATAGAAGAAACCTACCATGTATGTTGAATAGGAAAGATAATCAAGTAGTAGTGATTTCAGGATGGTTGGTGGATTTTCATTCTCAACAAGGTCCAATGCTTCCTGCATCCAGAGGATCGTGTGATAATGATCACCCTCAAGGTATGCCATACGCCCAAGTTCAAAGCAGTCACTGGCTGTCAAAATAAAAACCATGTTTGCTGTGACATGAAAAAAAGTTAAGAAACCATGTTTGCTGTGACGAGAAAAAAAGTTAAGAAACCAAATTAATCTGAAAGTGATTAAGATAATAAGCCTTCACATCTGATTTTAAACATATCAGTTAATGAACAAGAAACAATGTAATCTAAAATGTAATTAAAAACAAATATCTGCTTGTTTGCAGAAAGAATAAACAAATCAAATGTAAATGAACTGCCAAAATTTAATTTCATACAAAAATACCATACTGAAGAAATCTGTGATTACACTTCACGGGATTGAATAAAACAAAAAATTTAGCATAAAATGAACTAGCATTCCAGTGACATAAATTTGTTAGGCAGGCTGAAAGATCAACCGACCCAAAAAGATTGAAATCGATTGTTGAGAATCAGGAAATGACCTGTCATGGTGGGTGAGTTCTTCACACCCTGAATGTCCCCTCGAGCAACGTTGTCAGTTGACAGAGCATAGGTGTCTTGCAGACGCAGCAGAGCAATCGCGGCTCCACTTAAGTCCTCCTGATCAGGAAAACTTGTTGTCTTTGCCAACAGAGTTTCCAGAAACTCTTGGAAAATGTAAACCACAGACTTCAACAACAGGATAATCAAAGAAATGGATAACAGACTAACCATTTCAAGATTGGTCAGTCACCAATCCAAGTACTATCCAAACCAACAAGGTACTTAAATTCCATGCATGCAATGCACGAAAATGACACTTTGATTTTTTTCATCTATATGCCAGGACGAAGAACAGTACATAAGTGGAATTAGTTCAAAGTAGTAAAATAAGTCAAATCTAACATAAAACCAGTGCTTTTTTCCGGCAGGATGCGCCGGAGCGGCACTCTAGCACCTTTTATTCAATTACTAAAAAATAAAAATAGTAATTGTGCAAAAACCTTAAGATTTCAATTTTTTACATTCTAAATTTCTAAGTGCAAAAACTGTGGAATTTGATATAAAACTTTACAATTTCAATTTATTTTCTACATTCTAAAATTTCTAAGTAAGTGTATAGGTTTTCCTCATTGTGTTCTCTAAAATTTATTTGGTAGCCAATTTTAGCATCATTTTTTCAACAATACAGATGAGTTCCGGCACATTTATTTCTAGAAAAAGCACTGCATAAAACACGTCATTTTCTGAAAGTGAGACCCTTGATTTTCAATCTTGCAAACTTGTGAAACCATGTTACTCAAATACCAGTTTAAAGAGAACTGAAATAAACTACATTATCAAAAATGAAGAGAAATTAATCTCTGCAGAATGTAATGTTTGTTTAACAAACAAGCTGATTGCATTTATCTAAACAACAATCTCACCGTTTTCTTTGGTGTACTACTACATCATCTGCGAAAGAACAGAAAACCTTGAGAAATATGAGAATGAGGTTTTTTACTACACTCAGTATTGATGTGCTAATAAAGATAAAGCAAACCTTCAGAGGCATTGTTGCGAATGTAGTTATGCACAATGAACTCCCAGTCAGTAGTGAAACGCTTGACCAGCTGAAAAGCATTGACAGGATTGGCCAGATGATGTTCAGGATTGAGCAGAGCTTGTTGACTGTGATGCTCAAAGTCATCAGCCAGTCTAATACAAAACATACCAAAAACACCAGTAATGCACACAGAGTCGTTGTAATCATAATTACTAATCAGATATCCATAACAAATTAATTTATGACTTCAATGCATAAGGACAGGTAGTTGTGAAAAGGTAAAATCCTTAATTGCTTGCAAAATGACACAAAGGAAAAAGACAGTTTTCAAAATACTGTTGAACACTGTATGAACACTGAACAGTTATATAGAGCTACGCGACAACAACGAACTTACTTAGACCACAGGCAACTGCAGGGGTCTAAGTGAAATGGCAATTTACCACAAGTAAACTTCGTTCATCATGAAATTCCAGAGGTCCAACCTGGATTCACTTTTGTTCCTCCTTTTCATAAATACATAAAATACTTGTTAAGAAAAGCTCCAAGAAACTTAGTGAATTTAATTGGCAAATTCAGGCAAATTAATTTTTTGTGAATCCAAATTTTTTTATTCTGCTGTGGATGGAGTTTTCTGCAAGAACAAAATAAGATATAATTGGTCTTAGATAGGCAGTTTGCTACATTCATGGACTCAGTATTAACCAACTCTAGTAATATTGCTACATGCATGCTAAAAAATTTAAATATGAGTGTCGTCTGCAGAAACAATTAAAAGAAACAAACCAATTCATGGGCTTGTTCACCCAAATATACTACTTTATATAAGGCTCACAGCATCAAAAAATTTATGTTTAGTTTATATCACTCCCTAGTTTATGCATATCTGTCATGTTGCAACATTACATGGGTAATAAATAACCCATACTGGCTTAAGAGATTAACTAATCAGCCAAAATGCAGTGCAATTACCAGGTTTATCTCCCTGTTCTGGTACTGAACAATGTTTCAATGATCAGAATATTCTCATAACAGATTACATTAACAAATACAAAATGCATGCATAGGTTTGAACAACATTAACTTCCCTTCTTCTTTAATGATTATTTTCCAACTCAGCCTGAACAACACATCTATTTCACTAGATGAGAAAATAAGTACCATCATGGGATCGCCAACATGAATACCACACTATCTTATATTAGGTTCACAGTCCAAAGGAATTAATTGATAAGCAGGTATGGTTAGGTTCAGTTCCAAGTCAGTATCTACAAGTAAGGAAGGCATTCAGTCTGATGGCTGTGTAGGACTGTGTACATAATAGGAGTGATGAGGGAGTAGGTAGAAGTAAGAATGAATCAGAATAGGATTTGTTGAAGAAGAAATAGGTTTCCATTGTTAAACATATTCAGTTCAGGATCATCTTGATGGCACATTCGTCGCTTGCTCGCATTGCTGCAACAGCAGCATGCAAAGGTGCAGTGCTTTACAAACTTTCCTATCATTTTTTTAACCAGCCTTAGCATGGACTGGTGACAAACTAAATTAAAGTTTACATTTGATTGTCACCGTTTTTTTACAATTATAACACAAGAATTGAGGATAAACAACAAGGGACACATATTATCACTAATAGCTAAGCCTCCAATTGAACAAGCTCAAAGGTTCTGTTGCCATACAATAATCAGCAAAAGAGGAGCTGAAATTACTCAGTTGGACAGAAAACCATATGAAACATTTTAAGTTTACCTTGACAATTCATTCAGTCGCAATTGTTCTCTTCCAATGTAAGATCTCAAGTCTTCAGCCACTTCTCTCTCCGCATACAGGACTTTCTCAAGGTCAACTAGTGCAGTGAACAGCTCTCCGCTAATTCTGTTGCCCATACACAGCAGGACAACGAGAATAATAGCAACACTCGAATGCAACGACATCGCACCTAGGGAATTCAAACAGATGATTTCAAGCACCCATGACCAATCGTTCGTGTGATCTTTCAGTCAATAAGACAACAAATAGAGAACATCGAAGAAGAACTCAATTGTAAGACAATGCACGAAACTGATGGATAAACCTGTAGTTTGATGGGCTCTCTTGGCTACTATCTGATCAACCCAATTGGGTTTTAGAAGTCACAAAAGTCTTTTTCCTTTAGTTGTGGTTGCTTTGGGAGTGCTCCTGAGTAGGTTTCTTGAAGGGGCACTATATCAATTCTCAGAATGAATTAATGGCATAAGATCAAGTTACTGACAAATTGCACAATTCATTCTGAATGCATTTCAGTCATTATTCAACACAGCTGGATAGAAGCTTTACCTAATTTGAAATAGTCTTATTGCAACCACACAGTAAAATCATACGCATTACCGTATAAGCTTTTAAAGATGGAATCCCTCTTCTGGAAGCGTCTATATAAGAGTGCCACGGTGGCGTCAGATGGAAGTAGGCCGATAGACCTACACGACGCACCTCATGTAGACACGTACACCTTAACCTCGCCCAAGCGTCTGAAGCTGTCCTAGTCTGGGCATCCCAAAGCTGCATCCACACCCTGCACCCTTCGCCACCCCCCTTCACCGAGGTTTGCGAAACTTTCGAGAAGTCATGCACTACTAGAAACTAACCAAACTTGCAATCGGGTTACCTTTTAATCAGTTCTTGTCTTTCGCTGCCGGCGAACTGCGTCTAATTCTGTAGTGACTGTTTAAGCTTTAAACGCGTTGTAGTCATAAAAACGTTTCGCCTAGTTCACACCCCAACGTCTCAAACTCAATAGCTGAACGATATGAACACTCTGTGGAACAGCACAGGCTCTGTAGCTCATAAACTGCTTTACTCACCCTCTCCTTAATTATATTCAGACAGCGCTGGTACCAGATTACTGCTTGTTGCTATAGGTTATGAAGTTTCCACGCTAAAATTGACTCTAGTTAGACCGGTGCGTCAAGACCGTGACGTGTGCGGTTCACATTCTTCTTCGCTTTACTAGTAACTAACTAAATTATAAGTTAGTAACACTGGGTTCATAGGCTTACTTTCAATACCTGACTGAAATATTATCTGATACAAGCTTCTGAAAATTCTTAGCATCACACAAAAGTCGCGTCATGGAGACCAGCAAAAACGCTTACGCTAGAAAGGCCCACAGCAAATCAAATCCACAGGAACGAACGAACTCAACTCAGCTGGGTTGGTTTCGATGCCAACTGCCAAGTCGAATTCCAGAGGTCGTCATTCGAGTTCTGGTGCAGCGGTTAAATAAGCGTAATCCAGTGTTGTATGCAAGACCTTAAACTTCAAGACCAAGACGAGACCGAGACAGTGAGATGCCGAGACCGAGACAGTGAGATGCCGAGACCGAGACAGCGAGTTACCAAGACCGAGACACTAGGTTCAAAACAGTTCGAGACAGTAAAAGACAAGTGATCCTATATAAAGGGCTTTAAAATACTAATGTATCAGTTTTCGAGAATAAGGTTCATTTGTAATTTCTATTTGAAACTTAATTATAATATATATTGTACCAATTTCCAAGAACAGTTTTTATATTGCCGAGTGTTATCTTTTTCCATATTTTTTCTTCGGCCTATCTTCTAAATAGTATAAAGAAAGCACGTCTAAAATCTTCTACACGATTTTAAACAAGCAAATTTGATACCAAATACCAAACGAAATTATAAATTTGCGCATATCTTTACTCACCCTGAGAAACTCAAAGTTGTTCCGATCGCTTCGGTTATGGTGCTTTTACATCAACGACAATTAAACCAACAGGCAATAGCCAATAGCTATTGTTTGTCAATAGGCCTAACTTCATATTGCGTAAACGCAAACTTCACAATTTCAGGTTCTCTCTCAGACATTTTCCCACTTTAAGACAATTGAATTGATTTCAGTAACATGTGACTCGCGCATTAACCAGAATTACCGTTTCTCGTAGATTCCAGTTTCAGTTTCTAGCGCAAAATGTTAAGACAGCTAACGCGAAATTTATCGAGACCGCTTGTTCAAGACAGAACAATACTTTCACTTCAAGACAGTTTCTAAAAAATTCGAGATACTACCTCGAGACCGAGACCGAGACAGCAGGCTTCCGAGACCGAGACACTAAAAAACTGCCTGGAGACGTCTCGAGACCGAGACACTGTCTCGAGACCATACAACTATGGTGTAATCTCAAAACTTCTAAGGCGCAACTTGAAAGTTAGGCGCATATGGCACCAGCTCTATTATGACGCCCACATCTGTTTTTTAGCGTTTAATTGGGCTAATTAAGTAGCACTTTACAGTGATGAGTGAACTAGCCTTTAATTGGGCCAATTAAGTAACACTTTACAATGATGAGTGAACGTGTTCCTTTGTCTCACTTGCACTCATCATCATGTCTTGGGTCCAGCATCAAGAAAACGATTTTGATTCTAATTATTAATATGAATGTGATTATATATGTGATACATATAAGCCTATCGATCAATTGTTTTGACCTATGTGCCTAATATCATATATGGTCCACTCAGCTGGCTCCATTCAATAAAGGTCATCTAAAGAGATCTATATATGGTATCTTTGATATACCTTTTGCATGGACCTCGGGTTAAGTATGTGATACCTAAGGCTAACGCACACTGAGGATCGACTTGGCTGACCTCGATCGCGCTTAATTGTCCTCTTAATTAGATACATTGATCCGATTCACAACGTCAATACTTGTCATTTTCAGATCAAATCTAATTAAGCTTAAGCCCGTCAGGGTATTCAAATTATAAGTGCCTATTCAATTAGTGTCCTGTTGTTCTTCGAATCATAGGGATACATATATTTATGAATATATGCATAAAATTGTATGCTGTATAATTTTATATATAGATCTGTAATTATTGGCGCAGGTAGGCCTACATGTGAGTCACCCAGCTTGCCCCTCGAAGTCATAGCTGGACCCTGATCGCCATGTATAGGCCAATAGACTGTACATAACTGCTTCGTGTGGGCCTACACACATTGTATAGGCCCGCGCCAGATTTTCATAACCGCAGGCGGCATGCATGAGTCGAAAGTGCACTACATATATCCTATTATATAGTTTGTCCCTATTTTATTATAGAAGCATCTGCACCATGTAAAAGTATATAGGCCAGCCTACGTAGGCCCTACAATGTCATAATGCCCTAGCCTACACACACACACACACACACACACACACGCACACACACGCACACACACACGCACACACACACACACACACACACACACATATATATATATATATATATATCAAATCTAATTAAGCTTAAGCCCGTCAGGGTATTCAAATATATACGTATATATATATATATATATATACCCTGGCTTAAGCCCGCGTTACGTGAGGCACTCGAGATCTGTAATCGTAATTAAGCTATAATGCATGGTAATCTCCAGACTTCTAAAGCGCCATTTGAAAGTCGAGCGCAGGGTAATATGGAATTTAGTCTATAATATAGGCTGCCTCAGTTTCAGCGCTGCATCGAATCGAAGGGGCTTTCTAAAGGGTAGGCTATATATTCCGTGGGAGTTCAGAGTCCCGTTTTGGATAATCCTTCGCTACTCGCGTTCTGACAGTGCCAGCTAGTTCCAAGCCTGGACAAATCAATAAAATCATCTTCGATATGGAACGGTGTCGTGAAAAAAAATCAACAACAAGAGTCCAGAAGGTCAGCGGAGGCAGTCTGAGTGATTTTGTGCTTGTCATCAAAATGTTGTGTAAGCCTCATAATTTATAAAAAGCATAAACTCTCTACCAAGTGTGATGATACAGACAGATAAATGTTACCAATGCCCATTGGCCGTTGCAAAGCCCTACTATAATAGTCTTGATACCACAGGCAAGCACTACGAGACAACATCAATATCTGCATACCTAAATGAGAAAGCATTATTTCGCGTGATACGTCGCACACCTCTGCCTTGTGTACCATAGTGATGTATGTGGGTTGACTCTAATATGGCGGATGTGATGGAACAAGTTAAGTGAAAGGCAGGTAAATAGTGCGCAGTTTTTATATAGGAAATGAGCCTCAATGTAAAAGTTTCAATTGTTTGTGACAATCAGATGGTTAGTTGATATTCTACAAGACTCATACTACGAGCCTGATGCCAGTGGCCGAACCGTGGTGTACAGCGGGGGTGTAGGCGAAAACAGGAACACCAGTTAGTAAAAAGATGCTTTAAACCAGTGTTTATTGCTTTCCCTTATTGATCTAAAATGTTATTGGTTAGATAGATCTCATGAATGTATTTTTAATATCGTAAGCGTTTTTATTCAAATTGACCCCACAGCAGTATGATTACCCGTCATAACACGAACGGATGATTACAAGTTATTATGCACTAGAGTAGAATTTAACTGTACGTCTGCCATGCAAGGCACCCACCTACCCTACTGCTCATTTTACTGACTCCCTTAGCGTGAGAAAGACTGAGATGGTCTTCAGGCATTTCTGAAACAGAGGAAGAGGAAAATTGAGGAGTTCAAGCCGCAGTCCCTGCAAAATTGGTTTCAGCTAGAAGAACCGAGCTTCTTGATTGGACAGGAGTACCACTTATGCGGGGAACAACCAGAAGGCCTATGATGCCCACAGAGTGAAGAGATTGAGATTCATAAGGTCTGATGGTATGAAGCAGCTAGCCCAACCTGTTGATTGCCAGTGCACATGTCCAATTTTACCCGAATTCAATTCTGATTCAAATTCTGGAAAGCTAATTGTATACAATTTGTTTTTCTTTAGATATGGGTGAAAGGTTGTCTAAGTTTATGTCATTCTTTGTATTGGCAACCCAGTTTGTGGCAGCCACTTCAAATGATGGCTCAGAAATTGTCTCTGCAGCAGGTTAGTTCATTTGATAATATTGTGAAAGGAAAGCAGAGCAGAATCATTTTATCTCTCTTCTTTGCCATATAATTTATGACAGTTTGTAGTTATGTACATGATAATATAATACTTGTACATACTGTTACATTGTTTAGCATCTCTGCACTATATTTGTCCAGAGGTACCACAAAAACAGTTCACTGGAAATCATTGGACTGTTGTGTGTGTGCGTGCGTGCATGTGTATTTATTGAGGCAGCAGAAGTTTCTTGAAGTTTCAGGACACTACTAAATGGAACATGGTTATTGGAATAGAGATGAAAGATTCATTATTCAAATTTGATGGAATTTATTCTATAGTACAGGCTGCCTTAGGATTGCATTCTTCAGCAGATATTAGTGTATCATATGGGCTGGTATTTTAAGGTGTTACTTCAAAAGTATTTTATTGTACTGGGCTAACTTGGGTCACAGCAAATATTAAGATAGTCTGGCTCTTTTTAAAATTGTCATTCTGTAATCTTTGATTTTGTAAAATTTAATGTGTTTGTTGCATTTGTTTTTTCAGATACTCTGGTCAACAAAGTGCTTTCTAACAGCAATGTGCTGATAGCTGTGGCAGTTGTTATTTGTTTGGTAGTCGTACTAATTGGCTGTGCCGACCTGCGTGGTTTTTGTGCCAGTCTCTGTCCTCAACAGGGAACATTCAGGGTATGATATGCAGTTACAGGAAATTCAAATTAATCTTGGTTTTGCTTTCCTTTAAAGTTTTTTTTGTAAGAGAACAGTTTTATTGTAAGAAAACAGTAATCATTGGACTGTTGTGTGTGTGTGCGTGCGTGTGTGTGTGTGTGTGCAGTTGTTTCTCCAGCTATTTTGTTGAAGTAGCCTTTTTGTACCTAATTGTGTTTTGTCTGTGATGCAAATGCACTGTAATAATAATAATAATAACAACGCAGATCTATAAGGCGCCGTAAACGTGGCCGTAACCACTGCAAGGGCGCCGTACAACCTAAAACGAAAGACAGCAGACAGGATAAGCCTTAGAAAACAGAAGCACTTTCAATTTAGTTTTAAATGAGTCTGCTGAGTCGACCAATCTGTAGGTGAAAGCATTTCAACTGAAGGATTTTAATATGACTGAATTTTGCAGGAACAGTAAGTTTTATGAGAGTATCTACTGAGACTGGAAGTTTTGTCTAGGAAATGTGAGCTTGAGTTATGACAGTGTAAATTAGAGTTGGTTATTATTTATTTTTAGCAAAACCATATTGAATTTGTGATCAAATACAATTTTAAAGCAGGGTGAGCACTGTAGATTTCATGTGTTGTCTTGCACAGGACTTTGATGAAGATGGCTACTTTAATGACATCTCAATTGCGGCTGCTCCTGCTGTCCAGTTTCCAATGTATCCCCCGGTGGAAAGCACTCCAGATTCAAGGTACAGCATGTCATCTGTCTACTTTGAGCCACTGCCAGATGTTGCTGCCAGGCGCCGTAACCATACGACCACTGCAACCAATACCACTCGATTGCGACCTAAAGTAGCACAGATTGGCATCAGTCAAATGGACAGCGAAGAAGAGGCAAATGGAGAGGGAGACAGAGGAATTTCACAGCCATACTTTGACCAGTCACAAGAACTGGCAAAACTTGAGAAACTTGTCAGTAAGTGATCCATGTATATTATATAAATATTTAGATATCTTCGTCTATATATACTTTCTGCATGTAGACTGACTTCTTACAGTGATATATTATTATTGCTATTCATGCCATTTTGTTACAATTTAATTTTTTTGCATTTAGAGGTACATTTGTGATGTGCAAGAACACTTTGCTGGAGACATGAAATCTTTAGGTGGACTTTATGTTGCTAGTCTGCTTCATAGTCTTTCTTTCACAGCATTTCTATGTAGAGGATGAGTGATAACAGGAAGGGGGAAGAACCAGCTGCCAAGGGTCTTGAAGGGAAAGAGTTAGATTGCCTTGTGACATTCGGGCAGTGGTAACATCATTTTTGGCTTATATCCCTGATTAACCGTTGAGTGCCACATATTTAGGGCTCACTCTTCCTTATTTAGCCATGCTTTTATCGACATTTGTCTGGGTTTCATCTCTTCATGCTTAAACATAAGTATCCTCAATCTTGTAGTCATTTAGTCTGGTAGAGTCAACTACAGGATTGAACATGGCAAGAAAATCAGTTTCAACAGTGATCAGAGCCAGCAAGGATGTTAAAAGCCATTAGATATCAGCTGGAGTTGAATCCCTAGTATAAACTGATTTGCTTAGGAATTAAAGGTCTGTTAAGCTTTCTGGCAGCCTGTATTATAGGCCACGCTGATGCTACATTATCCCTATTATCACCCTGACAATCACTCAGACATCTAGAAAGTCAATGCTAAATGTTCCATCATCAGTCTTAGAAAATTCATTTAGGTAAGTTTTCTAATCCGAATATCACAAAAACTGGAATGCAATATTTGTCGCTTGGCAATCATGATGACAGAAATAGATGATGAATTATCAAGAAAGTTGAAATCTGTTCCTTCTTCTCACTCAGGTCTAAGCTACTAAAGAAAGAAGTATACGATACGTTAACACAAAGATGTTGTGGACAAGCTATTGACTGTCAGTTAGTTCTTCCATTCTACCATCAATACCTTCATTCTGCAATCCATCCAACTGTCTGTCCGTCCATCCGACCATTCGTCGGTGCATCTATCCATCCCACTATTAGTTTGCCAATCTGACTGTATGTCCACCCATCAATCCATCCAATAATTAGTGCATTCGTCTGACCCTCCGGCGAATTGACCAAAATGGCATGTTTATTTAATAACATTTAATAAGGACAGCATTCACATTGCATTGAGCATAACAACATGTTATGTGAAAGCACATCAACAAGTTTACTTTACAACAAGTTTTATTTTACATGACTGAACAGTGGGCAACAGAACAACATAAAGCTGAATCATTGGTTAGTGTAGCTTGACTGAAAAGTGTTTTGCTATGCAGCTGAATGATAAAGTGAATGTTATAATGCATACTGATAACAGTCTATTTTATTTATAATGGTCACATGCTTCTTTTTACTTCAGTTCGAATATCCCTATTAATGCATTTAGGGCACTCATGGCAAGTAGATGGCATATGTAGTTTATTGATGCTTCACTGGTGTGCTTGGGTCATTTAAATGTTAGAAGAAACATTGCTGTGCTTCAGGGACATGATGTGTCACACTGTTCCTGGAGATGTTCCAAAATAAAAATAGGATTCTGTTGTTGTATAACTAGGATAAAATAGGATTTGATGGATGCACAGTACAGTCCATTACATTGCATTAGTGCTCCATTACATTACATTACTGTCATTTTCTTCTGTGTATGACTTCATTGGTCATTGTAGCTTCCATAATCACTTTCCGCCAACATGGAAGTTTTCCTCGAGATGGTGGTTAAGGCATGCAAATTTCACATGTGTAGGCCACTCACTTTATAATTTAAAATTATGTGACAACCATTTTTGTTTTATGGTCTGTTTTAAAATCGTTTCTGAATCGAACGTATTTGTTTAAGTCAAGTATGTGTTGTCTAATGTTGTTACGAATTCCTGAAATTCCTGAATCAGTGTCTGCCTTTTTGTTGTCCTACTTAACAGAAGTGTGAACTCTTTTTGGCATAATCTAACTGATCAGTTGTTTTTGTGGTTAAAACTTTGATTGCACTCTTGTGCTTTTCAGCCATTATTCGAAGAGGTAAAGTACTGTCAAAGGCATTCATTACATTTTGACAGTCAGTTGGCAGTTTCATATTTGAGGACATGTTTAGTTAATAATCTATCCTGGGCTGTCTAAGCTTGTTGAATAGGAGAATGTGCATGCATCTTAAGTTTAATTTCTACTAATTTTTATAGAAGTTTTGTTTTTAACCAGTAGAAAAGACTGTTAGAGGTGAAAACATTTAATTGACTTTTATATTTAGTTTCCATACTCATTCAAAAGGTAGAGCTATATTTGCCTACTTTGCTTTAAAATCAGCCACAGCGACTGAATGACCATAGTGATGTTTTTATTTGCTTTTTTGTTGCAATGCTATGTATCATTCAAATTTTATAGTTTCAACATTCATATCTCACGATGTTACCTCACAGTATACATATAATGCAAAAATTCTGTTGATAATGGTGAAAATAAATCTTCCAGTTTTGCCAATCTCAAAATATACTGAATGCCTGAGTTTTGTTTATAGTTTAGGTATTTTTTATTGCTAGTTTGTGTTTTGTACTAACAGTCTTGAATCTGTACCTAAGTAGTAGTACCTAAGTAGTTGCTGGCAATGGCTTATTGTTTTTGTGAGAATTTTAGTGTTTCAGCTTACTTATAAGATACTAATGTTTGGCATGTGATGTTTCAGGAATTTAGACCAAGTGCATTAGTAATGGTGGATGACTGTGTAGTTTAACTTTTAAGTATTCACATGAATCCTATTTTAACTTACCTCTCACATAGGGAATGTTAGTCAAGATTTCTAGTGAAATGCAGTGTGAAACATAATACACTTTCATAACTGTCTAAAACTTGGCTTATGTTCTTGTTGCTTCTTGCTTGACATGCAATCTTAAAATATGATGTGTCATAGTTTTATTTACAAGGAAAAAATTTGACTTTCAACCCCAAACAATTAACAGAAACTTGTATTTACAAATACAATAACATTTTAGGAGAAAAAAACTATATTTTCTTGTATGTACTGATATTTAATTTGATATAGTACTGTTTTCTTGACTTTGAATATTTAAGATGTACTTAGAAAAGATATGCATCAGTATATTGCCAGCATGCAATGAATGCTTCCACTACATTTCAGCCAGCGCTGTTGATATAAAGCTTCTTGAGTTTTCAGATTACGTTTGTTTATTTATTTAGATCCGTTTGGGTTCCTGGGATGTGAGGATCATGTAGATTGGGTATTGATAGATGCTGTGGATAAGATTGTTTCTTTGTTAGTTTTCAAGTAGATATCTCAATTCTCGTCTTTCTGTAATGTCATTTGGTCTCTAGTGGCAGACTTTTCATGAGAGAAACTGCCATTACTTTCTCCCAACCTTTCTTTTCAAACTCTGCATGTTCTACTGTCGACTGTTGCCTCTTCCTGTCTTGTAATACTGTCAAACTATGTCTTCTGCATTTTTATAAATACCTAAGGTTTTTCTATCTGACCTCATTAAAATCAATACACATTCAGAAATTAAAAAAAAAATATAAAACACTACAGATTCCACAGATCTATTGTAGTCTAAGATATTTTATCTGTTAATATTATTATTGTTGTTATTGTTATTAATATAATTATTGATTTATTTACACAATTTTGAAATTCAGCAATGATCTTAGTGAGTACTGTTACACTAATATTTTAAAATACAATTGTAGCACATGATTACACACAATAATTGCTACGAAAATATATGCATTTATTCAGCAAAAAATGTTGCTGCCTCCCAGTGCATCTGCTCTCATCTTTCTGGGTGTTTGAGAGACACTTACATTTTTTCATGAAATTGTCTGCCCTTCATATCTGCATTAAAAAGCTGATGTATTGTACCAGTCATTTTTCCACTGTGTGTGTGAATTCGTTTGCAAAGCTGTCCGCGTGTACCAGCATACTATGCTGTTGCTGTTATTTTGATAATCAATTTGCTTGGTGCAGTATCATCTCTTTGAGCTTTATTCTTTATTCTTTTGTGAAAGAACTGAATTTTTGGGAATGTAATACCAAAGTAATTCTTTGTGTTGTACATGATTTTGTTTTGCATGAAGTGTGAATTTTGAAGTTGAGCATTCAAATCCTTGACAGGGCACTTACATGTAGAGCTCTTGATTTGGTGGCCCCTAGATAACTTAGTTATATAGTGCATACTTTAAATGTGTGCTGTCAATTTGAATATGAGATGGAAGGAGAGAGAAACAGCCAAACACCCTTATATGCTGATTCCAAGAAAGAGAAGTTGATAGCATTTCATACCAGTCACTGCCTTTGGTATGTCTTAACGTACTGCTCTTCTTCCTATGTTGATTAATGTTAAGATTGGTTTTTGATCATTTCTGTTGTGACTCGTAGCTAACATCCGAAACCAATTTCCAAGAACTCAGCTGCAGTACATCAAAGAAATGGGGAGTGGATGGTTTGGAAAGGTATTTCTGATTTGTCTATACATGTCTGCTTACAAATGGTCCTTTTCTGCAGTCTCCTCTATCTAGATTGTAGAAAGTAACTGTTAAATTGAATATAAAATATTATCCAATAAATTTTATGTTCGATACTATGCCTGCGATATGAGTTTACAGCATGCTACTGTCAGCATTTATCTTTACACTTCAACAATAGGATTAGCTTGGGATGAAGGGTTCAAGTAAGTTTTTTATACATTTTTATTTCCTGTGATTCTCTAGTTTTACTTTGAGACTGACATTACCTATGTTTGCCATTTAATGTAGTTTGGTTAATGTAAACAGAATAGTGTTTAAAAGTTCATTCTGATTAGCTTTTCATTGGTTTGATTTTGATTTCATACAGTTTATCCATCAGGTGCCTCTGAATAGTTCTTGTAAAGTATTTAATAAAAGTCTAGATACAAGAAAGCATCTAGTCATTCATTTGTATACATTTTCATATGTGCAGTTACATGTATAATATGTTGTTGTTGCATGTATACAGCATATTGTGTAGGACTTAAAATTTTGTGACTTTGTATGTCTTTTGTACATTTTGACAGTTGAGTGTTGCAATAAGTGATTGGGCAAATCGATAATCGATCTGTGGTATAATAGTTAAAAATGTTATTACTAGATTTGTGTTGACCTTACAGGTTCCCTCACTGTGTGGTTGGAGTATGTTACAAACCACAGTATCAATTATTGCACCTGTACCCCCATTCGTCTAAACCATTCATTTTAGCCATTCAGTCATTGTGAACCACAGAAAAACATTCCACATGCGGATGTGACTGAGTATGTGATTATTTGCTTTATCAAAGCCAGGCCAAAGCTACATTTTAGTGAAACCGAGATTCTTTCATTTTCTGTTACTTCAGTAAATCCCCTTTCTTACAGTGCAAAAATTATTAAGATATCTCCTGTAAGGGGAACCTCAGATATACTAATTTGAAATCTTGTATCACGAGAATTTTGAAACATAGAAAATCGCATTAATTGTATCCACCAGGAGGTTATTGACAGCGCATGGTAATCTTCAAATTACTCTTCAATTCTTCCACCGAACACACAGATGACAAATTTGATTTCTCAAGCTGGTGTGTGAATACTTATCTTTTATGTTAAAGATGGCCTGAAGAAAATGTGCTTATATTTCTAAAGGAATTCCAGATTTCTTCCTTTTATCCTTCCACATTTTGAGCTGCTTCTGTCTGTGTAGGTCTTGGAAGGAGAGGGTCAAGGCATTCTACCTGGTCATAAGAAGACGAAGGTTGTCGTCCAGATGCTGAAAGAAGATGCTGATCAACATGAGAAATTGACCTTCCTCCAAGAGGGATTGCCTTACAAGTATGGCCAGTTGTTCCTTCAACCTAATGACTGTCTTATCGGAAGACAATAACCATCGTTGTTTTTCCTGTGCCAATTCTTGTTCTACATACGGTTGATGTTAGTCTTAAGGTAGTAGTGACAATTGATTGGTTGTCTACTGCATTATGATAACTGCAGTTGCTAAATTGATTACGAGTAGGTTACCAAAGATGTTTTAAGTATATAAGGATTATAAGGTCCTGAAAGTGTTTTTGTTGTTTTGAACTTTACATCCAAGTGATGATTGTTTTTTGCTGTGTTTTTGTCAATAGAGAGATCCAGGATCCTAATGTGATCAAGTTGTTTTGCCACTGTGTTGAGACAAGTCCATTTCTGATGATTCTGGAATTCTGTCCAATTGTACGGTGATAACTTGTCTCAATAACTCCAAAATTGCTTCTATCAATGTTCTGTGTGCAAGTGAACAGCACAGGTTTGAATGCAGTAGATATGGATTGACTGAGAGGATTGTACCATCTACATAAATAATGGGAAATGAGAAGGAATGTTTTTTGTGTGGTTCTTAATGACTATGAATGGATTAAATGAATGGTTTAAATGAAGGGTTTAAATGAATGGTTTAATTGAAGGGTTTAAATGAATTGTTTAAATGAATGGTTTAAATGAATGGTTTAAATGAATGGTTTAATTTAATAGTTTAATTGAATGGTTTAAATTAATGGTTTAATTGAATGGTTTCAATCTAAGACCTACATTACTACTCTCAACTTTTAATCTGGTGATAGCTTTTATATTTTAATTTTTTTCTCTCCAATTTCTTGAAGTTGTAATGATATTCACTTGAAATCTGTTGTAAACCACTGATGTACTTGTGATGTCACATTCAATGTGAAACTGAATTGACATTATTGTTGCTATTCAAGTAGGCAGTACAAATACAGTATGGTAATTTTATGATTAGGCATGCATTGAGATGAACCATCAATGTATCTACTCACTTCTGTTTGAAAATCAGTCTTTGACGAAATTGACGAAATCCATTGTGTAAGCTGTAAGATCAACAAAATATCTGACTGAATTTGCTTGCTATTCAAGCTTCATGTGTCTGCGTTTCATTGTTATCAAACATTGCTTCCTTTAGCCAAGTTAAGAGTGCCTTTCAGAGACTCATAGGCATTGGTTAACCTCCAAATAATCTCACAACTTTTCTGTGGTTGGGACTGATGAAATAAAAAAAAATAGCAATACTGTTTAATATATATATATTAAACAGTAGTGCCATATATATATATATATAGTGCCATATATACATATATATATATATACATATTATATATATATATATAGCACTACTGTTTAATATATATATATGGCTGACTGTTGCTTTGGAAACTTTGTCGTCTTCTGTGACCTTTTGACAAGAATTTAGTAAAGAGAGTTGGTTTGAATCGTAGATATTGATTGGCTCATGGCGGTTACAATGAGAAGAAACTTTTGAATTTTTATAATGAGATTCTGCATAGATTTAAGTGGAATAGTTAAAGTATAGGAATAATATGGTTACAAAGTTTGCATGTATAATTCATCAGAAGTTGGTTGCTTAGTGTAGATGATTTAAACTTGATACTGGTGACTTAACTTTTCTGCAGGATCTGAAGTCATTTATGAGAAATAACAGAACTGCTGTGGAGTCAATTGATAAAGATCATTTGATATTGAACTTTGCATGCGATATGGCACGAGGCCTGCAAGCGATGCATCAGCATAACTATGTCCACAGGTCTGTCTTCGCTCTTAAAGCTCTTGCCTTCCTCCTTCTGTGCATTTTCATTTATTTGCACAGCTCTTTCAATTTGATTATTAATGTTTAATTTGTTATTTCACAATTATGACTGAAGAATGCATCTTGGTCAGAATTTCCAGGTTAATCCTAAATATATTATAATTTTCCAGTAATGTAAACTAATCAGATGTGATTGGCATTATATAGCACTTAAACCTCCTAGAAGTAAAGAGTTTACTGCACAAGCATTTGCTCACTATTTACATTTAACCAGTGTCACTTTTGCTGTTGGTATATTTCTTTGGTTAGTATTTATGTTATTATTTTTCTTAGGGATTTTGCAATTCGAAACTGTCTTGTTACGGCTGACCGGAACATCAAAGTTGGAGATTATGGCTTGTCAGAGGAACTGTTTAAGGTGAATGGTATCAAGAAGACCTATGGTGCCATTATGGCTTTTTAATATTTTGTTGTCACAGGAGACTAATTACCAACCGATGAGTTTGATGTGAACTCGAGTGTTTGAATGTACAACGTAACTAAGGGTCTAATTCTTCAAAACCAAATAAGCTTGGTGCATCGGTTGAACTGTGATATGTTGGCTCATTTATTGTACATAAACTTGTGGCAATGGGCATTTCTATTTGAGCTATGCTAATATAGAGTTACTAGCTGTCTGCAACTGAAAAATTGTCAATTATAAATTAGGGAATGGGAAGGTCTTTGGGCTGGTAGTAACTCCTTCACAGAGGGTTCTTGTCAGACTCTGATTATTGTTCATAAACTGTCAACAATTTGATAGGACTTCTTGTTCTGCAGATTTATTTTTTATCTTTGTTGACACCATTTAAAAATGGATGAACGTGTGCTGAACTTTAGCATCATTTCAGATGTTGACTAATGCCTTTGCGTTATGGACTATAAGGTCTACATATCTCCCGGCACATGAGTATTTAACATACATTTCTCTGAGGTTGGCGTGTACTGTATTGTATTTATAGATTTCTATAGTGTCTCCTCCATTACAACCTAATCAGAGACAAACCCAGGGTGAAAAGTCCCGCAAGAAAAGAAAACTCTTAAAGAGTATGGGCAGAAACAGAAGAGCCTCCAGTTAGGATAAAAGAGCAAGTCAAATATACATGTAAACAAGCCTATATACATACATACATACAAACAAACATACAATTTCCAGCATTCAGTGAAATGTTGCATTTGATGCTCAACAAATACACATAATTTCTTTTCTTTTTCCTACATCTTTCTCTTTTATTAATTACTGTGTGCCTATTGTTACACGTGAACACACTGTTGAGCTTTGATAGGTAAAAAGATTAATAAAACTCTGAATATGTTTGCTCAGATTTAATTGACTAACTTTTGAAAGCATTAGAGTGATCACTGTTTTTTTTGTTTATGTGGTCAGGAGGATTATTATTATGATAACAATGGTGATGGAATCCCAATTCGATGGCTGGCTCCAGAAGTAATATCCTACTCAGACAATGAAATTCTTCTTAGGAAGATCACAAGGGATTCTAATCTGTGGTATGATCTTGCTTGCTATTATACAGTCAGTTGACACTTTAGAAATGTTGTCTTTAGGGACTGAATGGATTTCAGTTACACAGTAGCGTCGCCTTCAGCACTTGTTTTGTTTTGCCCATTGTGCTATTCCACTGCTACCAACTTGATTCACTGCTTGTTATATACTCATCATTTGAAGCAGATGAATCATTATGAGTCTTATGAAGAAGTACATAGATCTAAGTTGTACACTTTTTATGAGCATTTTAAAGTTTTACAACTTAGATTTGACATCGCCCTTCTTCCAACATTTTTTGCTCCGAAGTGCACATGCCTGTACGACACAACGGCAGTTGTACTGCAGAGCAATTGTGCGCGAAGGACTTGCTCAAGGTCCCTACACAGTGACTCCTTCGACGAGAGTCTAACTTAATCAAGGCTGGTTAGATTTCATAGACAGCCAGGTGTGTGTAGCATGATACATGTAGTGGGTTGTGTGGTGCAGTGGTCTGATTGTTGGACAGGAGTCTGTGGCCCATCAATTGTGGGTTTCTATGTGCTAAGTTGATTCCATGCAATGACCATGGACAAGTTCTTAATACTCACTTGGCTGTCAACTCAGATTAGATTTACTGACCCTCACACACAGCGAATGCAGTAAATACTAGATATAGCTCTGATGATAAGTCCACCTGAACAAACAGTTGTCAAACACATTCAAATTCATTCAAAATCAGTAATTTTTGAATCCACCTGTGAATTAAAATGTGTCATCCTTATTTATCATTCGGAGCCAAATGAAAAATGCTGCACTATCCTGATGGTGCTGCGTTATCATCTCTTTGTCGTTTGAAACCATATAAAATTTAAATTTTAGATGCTTGTTCCTGGCCAAATTGATATCAGGGATCACATTGTATTTATGTGTGTATTTAAGAATTTAAGGTATATTAACAGTTTATTTAACAATTATAACAAAAGCATGTGTTTAGTTTGGTGGGGATGGTCCTATTTTCCTTAATTCAGACTAATGCAATATGTTACTTAACTGCATAGTAATCGTTGTCAGGGTTTGAAGTGTTTGCCCAAGTGATATATTCGCATCTGGTTTGTCTAGTTATCCGTTCTTTGTTTTTCTTTCAGGTCATATGGAGTGGCACTATGGGAACTGGTCAAGTTTGGTGCATTGCCTTACACAGACCTCTCAAATGACAATGTCCTCAGACTCGTCGTTAATGAAAGGGCAGTGAAACTTGCAAAGCCAGATGTCCCAATCTCAAATCTGCATAAGCTGTGAGCACTAATCAATTTTAATTCATATTCACTCTCTTTTTATGTACTCGACCAAAGCTGACTACCGGGGTAATGAAATCGGTTTTCGGCTACCCAAAATTCTGTAGAAATGCGTGATTTTACCTGAACATATGCCAGAAATATTCCCTGGGTCATATTGGCTGAGTGCCTGGGCGATGAAAATCAGTTCTCGGGTAACGTCATTCTGTAAAAATGCGAGATTTTACCCCGAACATATGCCAGAAATATTTCGTTGGTCTTATTGGCTGACTGCCTGGGCAATGAAATCAACTCTTGGGTGCCCAAAATTCCATAAAAATGCGCAATTTTCTACATTTTGTAACAAAATATCCACGAGGTCGGGTACCCGACCGCGTGGGTCAACGGGTACCGGGGTCGTCATTTCAATATTTTTGACAGCCTTAGTTAGGAGCACCAAAACGAACGAAGCTGCTGCGTGAAATGGTGTACTCGCTTCCTAAAGAAGTCTGGTGATGCCTGCGTTAGTTAAGAAAGACACAATTGGGCAACCCTGCTGAGCTCAAAATTCAGTCCCAAGCAAAGCTGGGCTATTAGGCCTAGCATATAAATTTACGCTAAACTAGTGTTTAACCTAATAGCCTACATATGGCAGTGAAATCGAAGTGCAAACGTAATATTTAATTAAAAATTATTATCTGCCATTGATGGAGGTTAAATTTTGAGACCTGGGACTAAATAGGCCCAGGTACACTGAGTTTTTTTCAAAATAAATACGTAACGCTCAGGGTGTGTATGTGGGTGGATGTATGGAAACGTTGCGATGCGTTACAGGGTGGGTGGGTCAAAAATGGCCATTTTCAGCATTATGTAATTATGCAATGACCCCACTCAATATTATTCAGAATCTTCTGGTATCTGGTGCTGGCTTTTGTTGAGTGTCTTACTGTCCAAATAGGTAGCATTCTAACTGCAAAAAAATTGCGATTTGATCAGTATGTTTTGTTTTTTAAGATGGCATGATGCTGTTTATTTTGCATAAGATAAGTTAATATATGTATATATATATACCTGTGACTAGTTGTTTCCTGTGTGGGAGTGTGCTGCTTAAATTCAAGGTAATTGACATTACGCAGATACAATCGTAGTTCATTTGAGGTATTGAGTTCTGTTACTGCTGTAGGTATCAGCTAATGCAGAGATGCTGGTTGGAACCAATACAGAGGCCTTCCGTCCGTGAACTGCTCATAATGCTGCTGCATCTTCAAACCCAGACCGACCAAAGCGACATGTCAGAATTCGACCAGAAGTGGAACCAACTGATGCCACGCCAAACCATCGACAATCTCCACACCTATGCAGGCACTGGAACCACTGCAACTGCTGACCAGAACTATGCTCAAAGCATCAGCAATGGCACCATCACCACGATCGCATACAGCGACGGATCTGACATCAGCGGAATTCCAGAGGTCATCATCCGTCCCACGAGTTTTGGCTCTGAGTTTTCAGAGCTCAATGTCTCGCTGCTGGCTGAGGCTGGGAGTTTGCAGGCCTCGCTGCGTTCGGCCTCTGGAACGCCAGACAGCCCCCCAGTTACGATGCTAGATGCAAAATCACCAATCAACGAAATGTCATTGGCAGCAGAACTGAATTTTGCTGGTGAGACTATCAATAAGGATGATGAAGATGATGATGACATGGAATCTTTCGAGGTTCTGGCAAAGCCCGGTAACAACCAGTTTCCACCAGAAGGCCTTGGAAGCGTAAACGCAGGATTTTTTGAGGAAAGGAATAGCAGCATCGGTGGATCAACGATTCAACTCCAAGCAGAAGTGCATAAAGCAGGAGATGGGGAACAGTTGATGAATGCCCTTGGAAATGTCAACCAATCGTTTTCTCTGGACTTCCTGTCAGAGGAAGAGGATTTTGGTCCAAAGGCCAAAGCATCGGATAATAAAGGGAAAGATGTTGGAAAGGTAACGCCTGGTGAACACCAGTTTCAGCTGGATTTGAGTGAGGAATTGTCAGACAGATATGATCAAAAGCTACACCGAGACAGTGGGAAGAATCCAGAGGAGCTATTCAATGAACTTGTAACGAGCACTCCTAAAGTGTCTGATGACAAGAAAGCGTCTATAGATGCTTCTATTTCAGAAGCCCACTTTGATATGATATCATCCTATGCTGGTTCCATGGACCAGTCGTCCATTGCAGCATTTGACGATCGCTCGTTTATGCAGCCCCAGAAATACACGGCCTATCTACAGACAGTGACCACATCAGTAGAGGGCGAAGACATGGAGATGGGTGGGGGTGATATAACGCAATCGACAACAAGAGCAGAACCTTATTTCGGCTTAGATGCAAGCTTTGGTGATTTATTTGATAAGGAAACTGCCGCTTCAGAATCCACCGACCAATCAAAGGCTGATGTCTCCTCTAATGCAAGGCCAAATGACGACCTGGCTTGAGATTTTGCCCTCGTTGACACTTCTGCAATACTGCCTTTGGTCCAATTTCAAATTGAAATGACCGTGTTTCAATTTAGCCGGTCAGAAATTTAGCACAGTGGTTATTCTAACAGGTTGGAAGGTATTCATGTTTTACCTGCAGGTAAAATTAGGTCGTCACTATGGCAATGATAAGTCACTAGCGTGATTGACATGAAGGGAATGGCATAACTGCACTGTTTATTTAGGTGCAGCAGTCCAAACTGACTCAATTGATTGATGCAGTTACTTATACTTATTACCTTTGTCGGCTGGTCATATCTTGTATGCATCTTCTCTTTGTGCCTTAGATAGAGGCACAATTCCACCTCCCTCTTAGTGGATAATTTAGTCATGATTACTGTTGTTATTTTTACAGTGACTAAATCTATTAAGTTCATTTGATTGCATGTGTTCCTATTTCAGTCATTTGAGAATATCTCTCTCTTCTGTCTAACATTTATTGTACTAACCTGGTAACTTAGTTTTCATGGAACTCTGCTTGAAGACCTGTTTTGCAGATGATGTTCAGTGAAGAGGATAGATATTTGACTAAGACCTAGAGTCATGTTACATTTATTTGCCTGAATACAAGTTGCTTATTATCGTCCTTGATGCATTCCTTATATTTCCACTGGCACATTGCTCTTGCTTCCCATTTACTTACTAACATATTCAAATGCTTCAAACGATTTTTTAAATTTTTTCAAGCTCATTAATTTTTATTTTTATTTTGGCAAATTTTACCAAAATGAGCTTTGGTTTATTAAGCCTCTTTCAGATTAGTGGTACAGTAAGATCCATTTAATAGTAATAATATTAATCATTATTTAGAATAAGAAGAATGCCAGTACTAATAATGTGAGTTCCAGTTAGATACACCAACAGAACTTATAATTTGATAATGTTCATATTGACAGTTTAGGTACACTTCCTTGCTGAAAACTTCCTGCGTATTCTGCTTCAGCTGCAAGTGCCACAGTGTCGCTGGTTTTCTATTTATCAAGCTCTGAAGCACTGTGTGATCCTCATTTATCTTTGTTGTGTAACACCTTGGCTTCAAGATGGGGCAAGCTATGCTATGTCCAACTGCAATCCTTGTACACGTAGTTTGTACAATTGGTTTTAGGGATGCGAAACTCTGCTCGAATTCTCGACTCGACCGGGATACTCGACTCGGCCAAGTATTGTAGTACTCAGCATTGCTTTGATTCAGACATATGGGTCCAAGTATTAATAAAAGTCAACTTGTGAAGCAAAAATCATAATTGTACATATGACAAGTGACGACCTAAATTTTTTTTTTATAATTTTTACTGGTAGTACTTACTAGTTACTAATTTCTAATGTAAACTGAAGCACAACCAAAAAGAACATTCATAATATTTGTGCAAACTGCCAGACTAAAATTCAAGAGAATGAGACTTTTAAATATTCGATACTTGAACTAGGTACTACTCGCTCGTAATACTCAGAAATTGAGAGTCGGTTCATTCCAAATTGGTTTGTGACCACTTAATTATATGTAGGAACTTTGCATTGCAGTGACAGCTGTCAGCCATTGTAGTCACTGCCACACTACTTCTAGTTTGCTTTACACTGTTCTGATCAATGAGTAAACTGTTTATAAAATTAATAAACTTTACATTTGCCACAACCTTGTCGAGTGCTGTGGAAAATATTGATGCAGATGTTGAAATCATAAAAAGAAAACTTATTCTTCCCAGGAGATTTGCCTGCAGATACATATATTGCAGCCAACTAGAACAGCCTTAAATAATATTTATCATAGAAATTATTATTCACTTTATGTCGCTTTGCAGTGAATGTTTACATCATAATTGCTGTTTTCTTTGTTCTTATGTTAATGTTGTTGATTTCCTTGATGCTCAATGTTATGGTGTACATAATCATTACAAGTTTCTTTGCGTCTGATATTGCTGCACTTTGTGATTTGTACATTGTAAAAAAAACAAATGCATCTGAAAAAGTGCAATGAAACATCATTCAATTCTATCTGATCAATTGCCATGTGTTGGTTGCTTTAAAAAACACCAGCTGTTATATTGATAAATGTCTACAAAAGCATGAGCCCCAATCAGTTGGCAGAATGATTGCTCACTGTTGTCAGAGGAGCAAGGAGTTTTAACATATTGACATTAACTGGTGATTGTTGATTTCAGAGAATATAACAGTTTTGGGAGTCTCTTGCATATAAGTTGGCCAGAGTAGGAGGGATTTGTTTTCCAACTCATGTGAGGAAAGGTGTTAGACACCACCTGCCAAGCAGTGTTGCTTGCAGGTGATAAATTAAGCTAAATGGGATGTTGTGTCATATGGGCACTTGGTAATATCTCAAGTCATATTTTTGGTCTTTCTGTAATAAATTATGTAAATAATGTAATTAATATATGGCACCAAAGCACTGGAATTTTATATTATTACAAAATTACTCAGCGACCTCATTTGGGAAAACTCAGTAGATGCCCTCATCCCACAGTTGGATGGTGGCATGTAGGTCTGTCGTTTTGGTATCCGAAGACTTGAGTAAGTGTTCGAGGTATCCAGGCTCCAAATCTGATGCCTAATATCCGACTGCTTATAAATGTACATTAATTTTAGGCATGATGTGCCAGCAGGTCAAAAGTGGTTTTTTTGTGGGCATCCTTTATGGACGACCCCTAATGAAAATGGAAATAGTTTCCTGGGCTCCATTTGAACATATTCAACATTTCCAGTTGCAGGCATATAGTATATAGTTTTATTAGTAGTTTTGTTATTATTATTATTAGTAGTATTATTATATCCTTATTGAGGTAACTGTCATGATATGTCAGTCGCTGAATTTGTTACTCTTTGTAGTTTAGTAAAGGAAGTACCTTAAAATAATAACTTTGTTCATTCTTTTTTTTGAGTGAGAAAGATAGTGGTAATGATACTTTTCACAGTTACTAGGTCTTTGCTGATGGTCATGGGTTGTAAGTAGCTACTGTATCTGGCATTGTATGGATGAGAAATATATTGCAGTCAGGAGCCCAAGTGGTGACGAAGTAGCTCTGAACCGTCAGTAATAATGTGCAATATCTGTTATTTGTATTTTTCAAATGGTTCTCGGAAGCCATTGGTCATATTATGTGGAAGTTGATCGAGTTAGTATTACAGTAATTTTTGTTATATAGCGCCCCTTCAAGTTTGCCTACTCAGAAGCGCTCCCAGCTCAACCCCGGCCGAACAGAACAGTCTTAAAAGTAGTTAGAAACAAGGCAGACACCAAGTGCAATGAGGCTGATGGATTGAGTTAGCTTATGCCATATTTTGCAAATAGAAGTAATATCTATTTGCTGAGTGTTGTGTGTATCACAATACTAAATGCTAATGGTTGGCTTTAAGTCGATCCTGTCATCTTGCAGGTCTAACCTCAGACAAGTTCATGTAAAGTATGCAGAGTCAGCAATACTTTCAAATCCATCTTGATGTATGTTTGGTTAGGAGTTGATAACAACCTCATTAATCTGTCGTCATTGGGTAATGAAAGGACCAATGAATGAGTCGGCACAATACATCATGCCATTTAATTAGCTTAAAAAGACTAAACGAACGTAGATTTATTGCACTTTTGATGTCAGAAATGCTGCACTATAATAGAGTATCTGGTCAAATGTGTCGTGCACTTCAGTGGCAGCTTCTGTTGTTTTCTGCTTGTTGTTTCCACATTTTGTCTTCAGCTATGGATGCATCATCTTCTATTTTCTGATTGGTCGTATATAAAGGTACTACAAGTGTGTATAAACCATACATTGATGTATAATTTGCATATTATTGTGAAATACCACAAATTAACCCTACAATTTCACATACTTTGCTGCATACAGTCTGCATTTAATGGCTCAAGCCAATTCAAGATAGTTGCGATAATCTGATTTACTTGTTGTCTATTTAAATTTTTAATAGTGAAATCTAACCTTGACCAACATAAAACGAAATCAATAAAATTAATCAACATTTGCTTTTGATAGTTTTTCTTGTTTATCTGAGTATCTTGTCTAATGAATGTAAACCAAAGTGAAGTAATGCAGTTGGATCAAGAATATACTTACTTACTTAAATACAGGTCTGGGATTTTAGGAGACGCACATGGCAAACCTAGAGTGCCAGGCTATAAGGAGGTCTGGAGTGGAGCTTCCAGTGTGGTCTGGGATAAAACCTAGGTTTCTGGATTCTAGGACAAATTCACTGAAACTGGGAAGTTTTTGTTTACAAAATTCTGTATATATATATATATATATATATATATATATATATATAACTGCAAAATACAGACTATAACATAATATATATATATTGTATATTGTGTTATAGTCTGTACTTAGCGGTTTGATTTACAAATATTATTACAATAATTAGTGACAGACACAATGATATTTTGAAAATAGATTTTTTTTTAAATAGAAAATACTATTTTGTTTCATATTTAAAAATATTCTTTCAAGATGTATTCTGTAAAATATTATTTAAATAGTTTTGAACAGTATTTTGGGGAATTCAGAAGTTTTCCAAAGTGATTTTCTAAGGTTATTTTGGAAGACAAATTTTACAAATCTTCTGGCAAAATTATTGCTTTAATGTGACAACTTACTAGGCTAAGACCTCAACTGGAAATGAATGTTTCTTTAAAATTGATATTAAATCTTCTGGTCTGACCAACCTCTATGGTTATGCTAATACGCCTTTTGTAAGTCTCTCAGACCTTGAACTCAAAGGCTGCAGCAACTTAGTTTGTGCAGTGATGCATGTCTCCCACCAGCACGTCCCTCAGTTCTACTCCCACCAGCTGCATTGGCTTCGTTTTGAATTCAGAACAAAATTTAAGTTGGCTTGTTTGACTTACCGTACCTATATTCACTCTCTACTAACTTCTCATATCCTCCTTGTTTCTAAAGGGTCAGAGCTGCTAGCTAGGGTGACCACATTTCTTTACTGCCACTACTGAAGTCTGAACACCACGGGTCCGGTCTAAATCAAATTCAATAATTATGTTGGTTCAATCTAAATATAAATTCTCTTTATAGAGTGTGTTACCTATTCCTTGATATCACAATCGAGAATAACGACCCTTTACTTAACTATATTATTAATATATCTATGATATTATTAGGCTTCTTTCTATAGATTGATAGTACATTATACATCGTTGGTCATTCTAGCCAATGAGCGTAATAGTTTCATACCAGCCAATAAAAGCACGTTTTAATAACGAAAGCGCCATTGCAAATCATTTAAAAATACTGTTGTTACGGATTAGATGCTAAAAGTTCCGTAATAATTATGGTAGGTATTATTTGTGTCAGCTTGTATTTGACAGTAAGTCTGTGTTTGTTATGACGACACTGATACCGTGCAACGGAATTTTTCGGGAGGAGACTGTAAAGTAATGTAAAACACTGGGGCGCAGATCTGCGGAACCGCGTTCGATACCCGTAAGGTTGACTAGTTCTTCATTCACTAGGCTGCGGCGTTGGTTATATTAGATGGGTAGCGTAATAGCGCCTTGCATGGCCGCCATCATTCGTTCATACTGTGTCCGTACTCGCACTGCGCTGTTGTCGCTTTGAAAGTAAGCGAAAATTATTTTTATTATGATGTTGTAAAGCGGAAAGAGGGCGTCGTGAGGGTCGTTTACTAGCAGGTTAGGCGGGTAATTCGGATTTTAACGTCTGGTGAAATTTTACAAAAAACAAATAGCGGGTAAAAATGAAGACTAGAAGCCTGTGTATGTAAACAATATGGCCGCCCCCGAATTGGCTGAAAATAGAGCGCACCTAACGACACAAACAACGTACATCCATGTTGAGGATTGTAAGCAATGTATTTATTACCTTAACACTTTGAGCAAAATTTGAACTTGTAAATCCATATATTGGGTAAATGAAAAATAATCTGTGTTTTTGATGATGATTGTGACATGGAGGACAACAATGGTGATTATTAGCAGTATAAGACACAAAACATTTAATAAACAAATGTCAAGATCAGTGTAAAAAGAAATTACACAAGAAGAATTAGGGCATAAACGAATAGACAGTTTCCACCGAGTACCGAATCCGAGTATTTGGAAGAGCTATTTGCCGGATCCGAGTACGAACTGAATAGTAGCAGCAAATCTGGCCAGCGAGTACCATCCGTAGGCAAAGCCTAGGTAACCTGCTTGTGCACAGCTATGGAAAACAATATATAGTCAATGCAGAGTCTGTAGTAATATCCTTCATGTAACATATCGTCGCAATCTAGGCTATAATAATATATTCATTATTTAATAAATTTTGCTTGTGCAAAAATATAAAACCTTGTTATAATATTTGAAATACAAAGTTATGAACGATGTCTTTACTCTCTAGTGTTTACAGGAAAGTGGGTAGAGCCAATTCAAGCGGGAAAATTATTGATTTGGTTGCTACCTGGGGAATGCAACCAAAAGAAATTAAAATATATAAATTAATAGCATTATTTTAAAGAAAATTCAATGGAATGTTAAATTCTTGTTTAATTAATCAATAACTAAGTTATAAGTAAGTCCGTTTGCCCTAAATTTATTTGATGAAAAAATATTATTTTATCAATAAAAATATTTTATCAAGAAAAGTTATTTTTAGCTATTTGTAGGTGTCACATTTGCCGAGGCGAATACTTCCAAAAAGTCCAATATTCGGCCGAGGCGAATGTCCAAGGCGATTTCCGGTTGTGCCCTAAGAAGATTATGGCAGCTCTAGTGCATACTGCATTTTTCTTTTACTGAATGCTTTAATATGATTGAATTGTTAAGCTTTCTTGACAGTTTTGTGTTAATAAATGTGTTTGTTTTTAACAGTTGAAATTTCAGGAATTGGTCCAGGATGCTCATCATGTACAGATCATCTTATCTTTATCAGACGACCAAGAATTCAAAGACTTGGAGGAATTCAGAGAAACTTTGAAAGATGTGACAGCAAGAGTCCAGTCTAAGGTTGAGATGAATGCAGCTCGTCTTGAAGGTGACTAAATAAATGTACACGATATGTTTGCATGACTTTATCACTCTATAAAACAAAAAATTGGAAAGCCGATTTTTATTAATACTCGGACCCATTGTTTGTCCCGAGTTCGAGTAATACAGAGTCGGATGAGCCAAGTTTCAGTTCATCCCTAATAATATGATATATGCAGTTGATATATAACAAATACAGCTTCTCTCTACGATTATATGATATATGTTTTTGTCTACTGTGGACCATGGGTTACCTCTTAAATGGTTAAAAATATCCTTTGACCTCTCTGGAACATCCTTTTGCCAGTTGGGTTCCTTCCTCAGGAAGCACTCCATTTGTATGGTCCATAGATCAACCAGGTCCCACCTTACGGGTTGACTCATGGTCCTGGCTATCTTCCTCTAACCTCTCTACCCTTCTGGCCTTGCTTCTTGCTTCATATGCTGCATTGGTCCTGCTATATGCAGATGATGGTCAATGTGCAGGCCAACTGTAATTGCTCTGCCTCTGGTGCTATTGTGATCACTTGGCTTTTTAAGCTAGATCATAAGCAGCCCTTCAGGCCTGGATGTTGTCTAACCGGCTGTAGCTTGACTCCTCTAAACTCAGTTCATCTGGCTGGACAGTGGACACCTTAGTTGTTATATGACTTTACTTGCTGCCACCTTCCTCTATTTCACCTCATCCTCTGCTGCATAACCTTGACATCACCTTGGACTGAGAGCTCACCTTTGCTCGTCATATTAGCCTCCTGCATTGTGAATGCTCTTATCAATTGCACCAGCTTAGCACTGTTGCCCACTAGAGATGAGCCAAGTGTCAATTTCATTCTATTATTTCTCTTGATTTTTAGTTTGCCAGTTTGCACAATTATTATGATTTTCTTGGTTTTTATTTGTGACTTTAGCTAGGTAGATTGTCGTTTTGCAAATTATTAACAGAAAATCAGAAGGCCACTTTTTATTAAAACTCAGACCCATTGTTTGTCCAACTCTGCGTTTATGTAAGTATTATGAAACTCAGTCGAGCCAAGTTTCGGTTCATTCCTATTGCTCCTTCACTTGCTGCTTCTGCTGCCTCTACCCTTAACCCTTATCTATAGCTTCATCACAACTAGATTTACAAGGTAACTACATTTTTTCACTCTATGCTTAAATTGCTTCTTGGATGGTCTTGGATCGGATCTTGCGTTCTGCTGAACGCATAATCAGCCATATACTTGAAGATACTTGTGCACTGTTCTCCAATAGCTCCCCACTGAACAGCAGATTGCACATAGAATATCTGCCCTAGTCTGGTGCTGCTTACTAGGTTTTGCTTCTGCCTCTCTTTGCTAGCTCTGTTGCTCTGTCCCTCTGCTCATCTGAATAGGGTCTTCTCCTTGTTCTTATGTCCATACCTCCACAAGGCAGAACACACTGTCCCAGCTGTGGGTGTGCCCTTCAACCTGGAATAGCCTCCCTCTTGAGATGAGCTGCTTTTCTAGGATCTTCTCTCTTATGTTTTCTCACCTTGTGACTGTTCTTTTTTTGTGAAGTTGGGGGGGAGTGCTTCTTCATAGTTTGCTTGAAGTTATGAAAGGGTGGTGTATAAATGTTCGATATGGATGAATAAATAAGTGATTTGCTACTTTGTTTAAGTGATTTGCTATTTTGAAACTTATTTTTTTTTATCACAGAACACAGGAAATTGTTGCAACAGTTTGGAGAAACACTAGACACACAGGAGAACATAATGAAGATCTACAGGGAGGAAACAGTGGAGCTCCAGAGAAAAATGGCAGACGTTGAGAAACGATTGGAAAAGTCGAGAAAACAGATAGAACGGAATCGTGATGAAATGAATCGACAAACAAAAGAGAAAGAATCGCTCATGATTTCTGATGAAAGTGATGAATCCAAAAGAAAAGCAGCCTGCTTCAGGTTCTTTACTTCATTTTCAATACATTTGGACAACTGTTTTCTTAAATTAGTTTTGGCACAATATTATTTTATTTATTTTATTAATAGTATCATTGTTTATATTACATGATCATTATTGTTTTTATTAGTGCTACATACATGTGGACGTTTACACGAAAAGGGACCAGATCGTCGGTTCTAGTTTAAGAGAAAACAGTACCTAATGTGATTTGGGCTAAAATTTTTGATTTAGTGTTTTTTTTTCTATTTACATTCTTCTATCAATTTACTACTACACCTTTAAAAGTCAATTTCAATAAAAACAATTTTTGAAAATTTTTTGGTGTCTTAACGACTACATACAAACGACCAGGTTGTTGGTACTACTTTCGAAATCCGTCAGCCAGCAGGCTAGACGCGGCTCAAATTGCCTAATAACTGCCAAAAATGATTATGCAAAAGGAGCATTAATGCATTGCTTTCGGTTTCTGAATCACAGAAGTGCTAGCAATTGTATTTACTAAGTGCGGTAGAGGTTGATAAATCCGTGACTTAATGCTACTGTACTGCGCAAATTACTCAAAAGAGTATTTTATGGTTGTTGTGTTCACCAGTCTGTACAATAATGAGATATGTGCTGAATAATATGCAGATGGACTCTTTATTTCACTCACATTCTCAATATTTTAGAAGTGCCAGTAACTCCATATCAACAATCTGGTCCCTTTTCTCATAAACGTTCACATATTAAATAAGATTGCTGTACTGGTGCATATTCCTAAAAACACTTGCTAGATAGAAATGTAAATGGATGTATTTTTCTCATGAGAATTATTGCAGGTGCTCTAATGTTTAACACTTTGACCGCTGACACATTTATTAGCAAGGCCTATAAGCCTAAAATTTAGACATTTTTATTTAGTGTTTTTCTGAATTCTTTTGGTTGAAAAATAAAAAAAATAACGTCATTTTGTGTGTTTGCGTAAATGCCACGCCATAGGATTCTGAGTTTGAAACTGTTTGAAGCATTGTTATAGACAGAGAGTAGTAGTCAAGTGTTGCAGAAAATACACGTTTCGTTGCGTCTTCGAGGCTTGGTATAAACCACACACTTCTAGCACTTCTTTGTTTGCAGTTGATAGGATAACATCCAATTCGTGAGAAGAGCGCAAAATAGCTCCTAATGAGCAGTAAACAGTTCAAAAAAAGACTAGGCCATAGCTTATAGCAAACTCTTGTTAGCATGCCACAATCTTGCAACCACCATTTCTACAGGCGCTATGTAAAATAAATTTTACAGATCCTTCCAACTATCCTGACAATTTTCTAATATCCTGACAAATACCCATTTTTTTCACATACTATTACATTTTATTTATTTTGTTTACCGCAAGACACAATGTAAGAAATACTTCTTACATTGTGCTGTAAGGCGAAAAAGCTAAGATGGCCGACATCAACAAAGACACATCATTCATTCTGTTTGTAGTCACTCGGACAGTGTCAAAAATAGACTAGAATAATCTTACATGCTTAAAATACGTAGCAGCACATGTCCACTATCATTTATACGCAATAGGAAATATTACTGCCACCCTGAATAACGTATGAGTGATAGTTACTTTTGGGATGTGTACACACGTCCCTAGCGTTCCAGCAAACCAAATTTAGGACACGTATACACGTCCCTAGCAGTCAATGTGTTAAAGTGTGTGACCATGCTGGAGAAGCCATCATGAAATTTAGAACTTGGTTTAATGGGGCACTGAAGTGTACTGGAAGTACAGGGTACTTCTTTGTAAGAGATGTATGTATGTATATTGTATACATCTTTCTCATGCATGTCGATTGATTGCAATTATGCTTGGTTAGGTAACAGACCAATTTAGCAATGGGATTGTCATTTAGCTAAATAAAAACTTTTCCATAAATTGCAGACATGTACATTTGTATGTCTCTGTGCAATGTTTAGTTCTAGAATTAATTTTGTAATGTCATTGCTCTGTGAGGATTTTATATGATACCACTTGACTGCAGCCATTGGTTGATGCCTTGGGCAGTTTGATACTAGTGCTTTAGAAGTCATTTTTAGAGTAGGTTAGATCTATGTGTTAATTGCTCTGACTGGATTTAGAGACCAAGGGTTTTGATTCATGACTGGGGAAATATAGATAAGTCTACCATTATTAACACTAGTGACTGGATGTATTAAAGTAATTTTGTTGTGAAATCTGATTTGGAAATCTGCAGCGAGGATGCAAGATTTATCGCCGCCACATCATTTGTTCGCTGGGCTACAGGTGGACAGTCGCATGAAATCACAGGCTGTATCCTTTATACTTCCTTCTAACACACAGAGGTTGGCTTGAACTGTTTTCTTTTTATATTTGGTGAATGCTATAATCTGTCTTACAGGTATGTGTCTATGTAGTTCAGCTGATCTAAATTAAATTACTTAAAAGTTGCTGATGTAATAGATATGACACCTTATGAAGCCTTAAAGCTTTATCCTATGAATATTTCTAACAGTTATCTGACTCCAGCGATATTTGAATACCCTAATAGAGAGAGATGACCTGATGATAGTGAGAACCATGTTGCAATTCCATTCAGCTTCCAGGCAATCATTTTCGTTTCAGTTAAAGTTCAAGAGATGTCTGTTTGCTGAGGTACTAATAAGGGTCATTTTAACAAAGTTTATGTGTATTTTTTAGAGCTAAACAGTTCACTTGGTTTATAATTATATAATATTTTTCTTTTATTATAAACTTATAAAAATGGCTTGCTTAATGGACTGTTCTTCTGCTGGTAAGTGACAAGTTGTTCCTTTTCTTGTCTGAGGTGTTATTTATCTTCCTGTTTAAACTGGAACCTATTATTCCGTTTCCTCTGCTTGAAAATTAATTCTCTGCTATTATTCTTAACGTTTGAATAATTTTGAATGGCTATGAATTAAAGATTGTATTAAATCTGTCTTTTGCCTTAACTCAGTGATATTCAGGTATTTTTGAACCCCACAAGGTGAAATGTTTCAGCTATGACAAGCGGGAAAAGTCACAGTTCTTCATCTGCAACCGACTATGGGAGACGATGGATCCAAGTGACAACTGGAAAAAGTTTGTCACTAGAAAAACCAATTCCCAAGAGGATGCTGCTGCTGCTGCTGCTGCTTGTTTGCACTCACAATCTGTGTATGTCTGTAGCAGTGAAGGATGACTTTTAGTAACACTAATGCTTTTGTTGATCATTAATTTATAGTTTGTTTCAGATGTCATTGGTGGGTGATGTTGTGCAGAGCAGGATAAGTGCCCAAGGACACATATATATATCATGGCTTATGCTTCCACCAAATTGTATATAGCTCTTTGTTGTTACGACTGTTCGATCCTGTTTGGATTTAAAACCGCTCTGCTCTTCACTGTGTGACCAAACTGACCAGTGTGAAGTGAAACACATAATCTTCAAAAGCTGTTTAGTTTACATAAAAAGTATTTGACTTGTCTGACATTTAGAATTAAGCATATGCTGGTTGGTGTGAAAATTGCTGCTTTGTGATAGAATTTATTGGTTGCTGTGACTCCACGCTATGTCATCATTTTGGCATTGTCATTGTGAGGCATCAAAATTATAAAAAAATGAGTTTATGCCATGTAGACACCCACAGATCTGCAGGTTAACAAAGAAAAACATATTATTTATCGTAGTGCACCTGTATGCCATTTGCACCATTACTGTGAACTTCTCTTCATATTTGTTGTTTGAAGAAGCGAAGATGATGATTTGTGTTGTACTGAATTGCGTCTTCTAGTAGTCTTTCTTAACACTTTCGTGACCAGCGCATACTAAAGTCTATAGGATATCAATCTGCCTGGTCCTTAAAGGGTCAGAGCTTGACTGAAGATGACACTGTTACAGGTTTCCTAATTAGAGAGCTGCAGCAGTCAGCAATACTTAACCAGTGTTGAAAATACTAATTAAAGTTCTGTGTTGAACCTTTTCTGCTCTGATTTGTCTTGTAGTTGAATAAAGTCTTCAATTTCCTAGCACAATGATATGTAGGCTAGAACTGTCGTCCTTTTTTATCGCCATTTCTCCCTTGATTGCAAAACCTGCTTGCTTTTCTTCACATGACCTGCTTGCTTTTCTTCACATGACCTGCTTGCTTTTCTTCACATGACCTGCTTGCTTTTCTTCACATAACCTGCTTGCTTTTCTTCACATAACCTGCTTGCTTTTCTTCACACGTGCACATGTGTAGCTTACATGCATAGAAAAATCATTATGATTGGCGTGTATGCCCATTTGCTGTGAATACTACACATAGCCCTATGTCACAACTTAACTTTGCCTGCCACGTGCCACTCATTATTTAGTATCTCTTATCTCACGTATAATTTTTGTGACTATTGCCTGTGCACACTACACGCGTACAGACGGTACAGTACATGTAGAATGTGCTGGACACAGTGGACAAAAACCTTGTGGGTCAGTAAAGTGCAACAATTACTTTTTTTAATTCGTTCTGAAGCGCTTATATGCGTCGTCGTGTCCAATATTGCAGACCACACCTAAACGGATGATCCTGAAGTGCAAAGGATAATCTGTAGGTGGCTTCATATAACAATGTTGCATGTCGACATATCGTTTGCGTGGCCATCGCCCTCACGTGCACCTTTCGTGTGATTTTGTTCACCATCATTAACGCTTCGGGCACACCTGAGCGAAGCAGCGGACATAGTCAGTGCCTTCAGTGGCAACCTGATAGGGTGGGCTGTGATTGTTTAGGCTACTCTTGCCTTGCAGCTGCAATCCGTATCGTTTCACAGATTCCATTCGTTGCATCCCGTTTATATACAATACAGCTATGTACCTTAGATTGTTTTGATCCGGTCGTCCAAAGGTTAGAAGTGCATGCATGACTGCGATTGGACACGATGGTGAATATATTGATCAGTTGAGGATTTGTTTAATTAAAGTCCCTATAATTATAGTGACTGCCGCGAGATTTTGCGCTTCGATGGTAGCTCAGCCTTAATTACAAATGAGCCCAGATCTAGCAATTACTGGATGTGCCCTGAACCCAGACTGCGACTGTCACTGCACACAGTCAAGTTGGGGTTATTTCCAAAGGGCGTGCCAGAAGTTGGTGTATGTTCCCATCTCTAGGTGGGGGTAGAGCAGAGGTAGCGAGTTTGATTCGCACAGCCCCTAAGGTTAACTAGTCCTTTCGGTAGACGGCATTGGTCTAGGCCCTAATCAGATGTATATAATGTTGTGAACGCCTAGCATGGCTGATGTACAGTTCGTCTCCTGTAATAATCTGTCGTCATCCGTTCACTTGTGACAGAAGGTATAGTTGAACGAAGGCAAACTGATCGATTCGATCATTTTGCGCAGTAACTCATGAAGATGTCCGTCCTAATAAACACCTTTCGGAAATCGAGTAGAGGCAACGCGAATGGAGATAATGAGCCACAAAATAATGATTGACGTGTCGTCAAGGAGTTGCAGAAGAAAAGTCGAGAGGAGGAGGACTCGCTTGGATCATTGACGGGTCTTCAATTGTGCTAGCTGTGCCTCAAAGAGAACCCTCGATCATTGAGGAAACGGAAATACGATTCGACGAATATTATGCTAACTCCCAACGCATCACCTTATATCGACCAGAATGCAGAAATTTGGCATTTGCGAACATGTTACAACGGCAACAAAGTGTGCGTTGACAAACATTTGAGACGGGTTTAGACCTAATATAATAATAATGGCGCACAATGCGCTTTAAGGATATCAGTTAACTGGATGCAGCAGCGCTTCGTCTAACGAGAATTTGTTGGCAGCCAATTAAGTGCACCGAGAAAATTAATGATCAGACAAAGTATAGGCCTACAAAATATATATATATATATATATATATATATATATATATATATATATAAAGCCTATATATGCCTACACAGGTAAGTTAAGGTGACATTTGATCCTGGTAAGTTCAGGAATCGGTTGGGATCAAATAGCAAAGGAAAGACTTTCTGGTTCTTCTTTTGCAGAAACATTTCCGCTGCTGTAAGTAAGTGAGTAAAATATAAAGTAATGGCGATTTGGTTAATGAAATAATGGGCGTTCGATTTACCGATCTGACTGTCAGGGCAGTGGCGGCGCCATACTCTTTTGATAACCAGGACATAGCCAGAGCAGTCGTATTTGTAACCAGTGCAGGGCGATTTACGGTTGTGACAATAACAACAGTAAATTGCGACCTTAACATTTTGGTGACCCCATAAGCTCGCCAAAACGGTCAAACGCCTCGCCCATATAGGCCTACGCTCGCCATAAAGAGTTTAAGAAATAGAGTCCCATGCATAGTCAAGTATTCATTATGACAATGCTCAAGTAACCCGTGTCACACTATAGCAGACAAGTGACAACAATTAGAACATTTAGGACTTATAATGCCAGCTGTATTCGGCAACGGGGATAGACGGCTGTAAATTTGTCCAAAATTGTGTCAAAATCCAATGAACGTGCTCTGGCAGAATGCATAGTCAAAGCTGCTAAATCTGGTAATCTTTCATCCAGCATTGTAGTTCTCAAGTGTGTATTTGATAGTTTGAGACAACTGAATGAGCGCTCGGTTTGAGCAAATGTAACTGGAATAGTGCATGCAAAATAAAACTGGCCTGTTTAGGCTTCAGCATATTCGACGATGAAGCGAGTGAATTCAATCAGTTGATCACCTTCAAATGTTGGCAATGTCTCATTCTGTTTATTGCGTTCAAGCATTCTTTTCAACTGTAGCAATTCCTGATTTACATCCCTCTATTGGCTTTGTAATTACACGCAAAAGGAGCAAGGATCTCACTGTTTAAGAAACTTGCACTGCCTGGTATTATCGGCCCTAACGCCTGAAAAACACGCAATATGTTCGTGTTCTGGACAGAAAATCTGGCGTGCAGTTCTGCAAGTGCTTTATCAGTAACAGAAAAATAAATTTTAATACGAAGAAAGGAATCAACATCAGGTGCAGTCTCATTTCTTCGAAGTCCCTCGGTAACAACCATATCTCCATCCAACTTACGAGGAACACGTGCGTGATGCTTCAGGATATTTGATGATAGACCGTGCTTGTCTACGATGTCCTTCGAAGGCTTCGATGCCTGAATGTCTTTCATGCACTTTGCTTCGTTTCGGTTCTGACGAAAAAAATCAAAGCAATTAGCAATCAAATCGAATGCAATGTTAACATTCACATCTGAACGGTGCAGAAAATCCGAGGGTGATTTTATTTCTCTAAGAAAGTGGCTGAATATTCTAAGCAGAAAACACATTGTAGATCTATCATTTGCAAGATCGATTTAGCGTCAACAGGCAGGGCAGAGACATTTTACCAGGGCATTTGCCCTGCCATGCCCTGGTGTAGCGCTGCCACTGTGTCAGGCGCTCGACCATGGAGAGCGATCGATTGATTGATACCCTTAACGAGAAGGTCTGAGAGAGCAGGAAGGAAGGTTGCAGAGAGTCACTTGAGAGACAAAGGTTCCACCGAAGATAGGAACGAGTGAATGATTGTGTGACGGATTTATGAAAGAAGGAGACGATGAAAAAGAGATTGTAGGAAAGAAACGAAGGATCGAGATAGTACCAGGTATAGTCATCAAAGGTCAGTCGAAAGACAACAGTTTAGCGTCCTCGAGGTCATCTTTACGCCATTCACTGCACGTTTTGTACACTCTCATCGAAGCTCTGCGTATGATGTTTCAAAATGACTAGACCTAGTGTAGGCCTATATATATATATATATATATATATATATATAAATATGTAATAAATATAATATATAGCGTGCTGATTAGTTATTACTAGTTAGCTTCCACTAATTATCACTCGTCTAATTGCAACCCCGCCTAGTAAACAGGCATAAGCTAATATGTATATACATACATACATATGTATATGCATGCATACATACATACATACATACATACATACATATGTACATACATACGTAAGTACATACATACGTACATACAATGTCATGCATACATACATACATAAATATAGGCCTCTCTATATATATATACAGATGCGTAGGTCCGTGCGTGTTTGTGTGTGAGTTTGTATATATATATATATATATATATATGCGTGTAAAACCGTGTACGTTGGTAAGTCTTTTCGCGTGATGCGTGCATGTGGTGTGCGAAACCGTCTGCAGGTGCGTAATAGGTGATTATTGGAGACAACTGACTGATTCATTTGCAATCACCACCTGCCATATATATACATACATGTGTATATATACATACATGTATGTAATATATATATATATAAATGCACTAGTCCACTAGATGGAGCCTGATATCGATAGCACGTTGGCCGCACTTGAACCCATCGGATGGAGGAACATAGGAAGCGGAAGGGGCGACGACGACGGCGTTGACAACGACTACCTAGAGCAATATATGAAGCGCAGTTGCGTCTGTATCAAATCAAGCAAGTGCAGGTCGCTGTAGTCGTCATCGTCGCTGAAACAAATATTTCTGTGAGTATGATAATCCTAATTAAGTAAATCTCAGTTGTTTTGTAAGTAAGCATGCAAGTGAGTAGGCCTATATGCTATACTCTGACGTCTGCAAACGCACGAAATGAACAGAGAACATTTAGCACGTACGAACAATGACATCTAAATGTATTTACAATAATTATACATGTATATTCTATCGATACTATAGACATTTATAAAATGCCCGATGGCTACTGAAGGTCAAACCGGGTGAAATCATCAGCCCGGGAACACCTGCTAGGGGCACGCGGACGCAGCTGGTGCTCCAAAGTCCTAATAGGAGGAAGAAGATTCTTCACAATGTGGGCAGGATCAGAGAGTAAAGAGCTGAAAGGGAGACAACGGTTATAAGTGCAAGAAATGCTGAGTTTCTTATCAGCGCATATCCGCGGCTTTTTAAGGCGATCGTCGTTAGCTTGGCTTTTCCCTATAAGTGATGTTAGGAAACCCAGTAGATTAAATTTCGCTGTATAATTGCAGGTCTATATAGGCCCATAAAATTATTTTGATTGAAAATGTAAAATCATTTTAATTTGCTAATGCAGTATAATTTTAACTGTAAATAGGCCCTAGGCCTATGGGTAATTTTTTATAATGAAATAAACTAGTCTTAACAGTAAATATAAAGGAATTTTACCTACAAATATAAAATAATCCTAATAGTAAATATCAAATAAGTCATTGTGTCTCCCAAGTCAATTTAATGATAAATAAATATGCATCAGATTCTCTGACAAAGACATTAATAAGTCCCACTTATGCATCTGGTTCTTTGAAATGCCAACACTGTGCACATCCATGCACCTAAAACTCAATGAGTCTAAACAGAAGCTATTTGGTTCAATAGCCACCTCACTCCCACCAGTGACATGCTCAACACTGTCATCAACCTTGGTACAGACCACTCCATTCAGACCAGTCAATATCGTCCGAGACCTTGATATTCTCCCCGATAACACTCTCTCGATAAGAAATATAGAGATGAGAAATATAAAGAAATATAAATTCTTTCATAACGAGATCTTGTTTCTTCGATCTCTGTCTCTCTCCTTCTCTCTCTCTCTCTCTCTCTCTCTCTCTCTCTCTCTCTCTCTCTCTCTATATATATATATATATATATATATATTGTATATATATATATATATATAATATGGCAACTTAATGAAGATTCTAAAAATGCGAAATGGCTCGGCACACTAGTTCAGGCCGTGGTCATCTTTAGAATTTTTATTGCAATTCAGTCCTACATGGCCTCCCTACATCATCTACCCTTCAACCTCTTACAACTGATCTTCATCATGCCGCAAACTTAGCAAAGCATATAATATATTTTAAAAAACTTAGTTGAAACAGGGCAGGGCGACAGAATTTATCCTCATAAGCCTCCCTGACCAAATCAAGAAAATCCCCGACCCTACAATTCACTTGCCCACTAACTCATCCCTTCCCTTCACCTCAGATGCCCCAGTCCGAAATCTTGGCGTCACCTTTGATCGTCATCTCTCTTTCTCCAACCACATTTCAAACCTCTCTCGTTGCTGTTTCATGCATATTCGCGTCCTCTGCCGTATCCGACCCATGCTCGACTTCAAAACTGCTTCCACCATAGCCACTTCCATCGTCCACTCCAAGCTCGATTCCTGCAACTCCATTTTCCTCAACCTTGAAGTCACGAAAATCAAACGTCTACAACTCATCCGAAACTCATTATCCAGAGCCGTAACCATATCACCCAGGCAACATCACATCACTCCAATCCTCAAATCACTTCACTGGCTAAAAATCTCAGAGCACATTCGTTTCAAAGTACTTTCGCTAACTTACAATTCCATACAATACTCACGGCCAAAATACCTCCGCAAACTCTTCAACATCCATCCACCCCGTTCTACCCGTTCGTCATCCTGTCTCACCCTTACTACACCCCCAGTCACCTCTCATCTCAAGGTCCTCAACCGAGCCATTACCAACGCCTCACCGCGTCTCTGGAACGATCTGCCTCCTGAATTCCGTACTTTCTCGGTTCTTCCACTATTGCTACCCGTCATCAAACATCATCTGTCCCAAGTTTCCCTAACCATCACTCCCGGCTTTCCATTCTGAACTCGAGACTCACCTCTTCAAAAACGTTTATCCATACTCCTTATTTGACATTCCATCAGTTAGTCCTCGACCAAGACGACACCCTCCTTAACAGCTGCCCTTTCTCTCTGCTGACCTTCTGAAAATTGGACTTTGACCTCTCATGGACTACCCTCTGGACAACCCCTCTGATTTGATGCAGCGCTCGTGAATAAGCCGGTGACCTGCGCTAGACTTTCAAGTGGCGCTTTAGAAGTTAGGAGATTACGATTACAATTACGAGTCTCTAGCAACTGTGGCTACCTTCTCTGAGGGATAGGCTGCGACTTAATGATGCTATGTAAGTGTTCAGACACATGCCTTCATAGAACTCAGTCAAGTCAAGCACGATTCTCTCCGGCATTGGCTGCTTATCAGTATGAAGCAATTGGAATTGTAGTGTATAGAGAGCATTACAAAACTTCTTTCAAAACATTCGAGAATAATTATGTGTTTTAAGTTTGCTTCTAGAGCTGCGGCTGCTTCCTTTAATAAAGCCTGCACTGTCCCTGATCAGCTATGCCGAAGGGACAATCGGAAATCCAGGTAACCAAAGAGACGCTTCTACTTCAGGTTCAATCACTGAGAAGGCAGAACGAAATGGTCAGATTTCCTATCTCAACAGCTGTCCAAATGTAAGTATCACAGCCCCACAGGCTAAGTCTTTGGGTTTATGATGCCACTCCCATGCACACTTTCTAGGTCTAACTTGAAGAGATTTAGCCGTTCTGAAATATTTTAAACTCTTCAATCATTGTTCCGAATGATAACTCTACCTCTGTCAGAAAAGCAGGTAACCGTTCCCAGTTCAGTTTTCTTTTCGTCGCAATTGCTTTTCTAAGTAATTTCCTGATTGCCTGGCAGGTCCCCAACGACAGGCTCAAACATGCAAACTACCACATTTTTCGTCACAAAGGCGAGCGTTCAACTTGCCCAAATAGGTCAAACCAGTCCCAAAGGTTTCGATCTAGATTGACCAGCACAATCTCATAGTTATCATCTTCGTCGTCACTGTGGTCTGTCTCTGTCTTCTCGTCATGCACCTAGCAATACTATCAATTATTAATTTATCAATACCAAATAAAACATACTTTGATTAATCGTCATTAATCCATCCTCCACTCATTCATTGGGTGAGAAATTATTTGAATACCATGAGAAGTAACGCGTTGATATGGGTTCGAAGCTCGCTAGGTCCATAAGCATTCCCACTTCCTAGGGGCAACTGTCAAATGAGCAGCAGGACAAATGAGCGCCTTGCAGACTGCCATATGCCATACAGTGAAATCCGACTAATGTAAAACTTGTTATCGTCTGTTACTGCCATATCATGCAATCCTTCTGAGGTCTGTCAGTTTGAACCAATAAACGATTATCATCATCAATAAACGATTATCATCATCATCATCGTCATCGTCATCGTCATCGTCATCGTCATCGTCGTCGTCGTCGTCGTCATCATCATCATCATCATTGGTTACCTCTTATTCATCAGTGTGACATGGTAGCAGGATGAGCAACCTTAAGGGTTTAGAGCATTCGGCAAGTAATGCAATGCGTAGGCCTACCTACGGTTTCGAGCTGATTCTCTGACGGTTAATGTTCAGCGATCACTCATTAATCCGTTACTTGGCAGTGGTAGCAGTTGTTGTAATGGTAGAAGTGGTAGCAGTAGCAGTGTGTGGGGGGGATGTAATAATAATAGTAGTAATAAGAATTATTATTTATAATTAATAGTAGTATTATTATGATTAATAATAATATAAAATATAGTAATAGTAACAATTGTTATAACTTGTCGTCCATTATGGCTGTGGTAGAAATATTTCAGTATTAATGGATTTAGATGTATTACGTAATGGGCGCCTTGCATGGCTTCCGACAGTTAAATTCAACTCCTGTGGTAATTTGTCATCATTCGTTCATACTGTTTTTGCAATCATCCTAAGGTTTATCAGCTTAAAATTCAACCAAAATTATTATTATTATTATTATTATGATTACGATAATTACTATTATCTTAAAGCGCGCTTATCAGCACTCTTTTATCATTTTTGGTGTTATGTGAAAATTCTGATTAATGTGTTATATAAAATAGAAGCGTTGATTTATCTTTTAACTGTGCATCTGTATGTCTCTTATGTCCTTCAATTCATTGATCATTTCTTACGTTTTTTGTCTTTCTCTCTAAACGCCTGCTTGTCTGTCTAAATGAAGGCGTCAGCTGTTAATTCATGTGATACGTAACTGTAGGTCTATATAAATCCGACATATATCGGTTAGACGCTACCATGAAGACATAAATTATAGATACAGGTTTACAGATTACGTCTATTACGTGACAAAACAGTTTACGCTGAAGTCGCATATGTGGCCACCCACATATGAGACATTAAAAGAGAATTCCGAAGCACTTGGCAGCTGCTGTATCTGTCATGCACCATGCATTGTCTCTTTGATCCGCATCATTTGTTCTCACCAAACAGAGTGTCACGCAATGCTACACGCTCGTTTTGAACAGACACGCAGGCACACACACGCGCACAATACGACCCATTGAATAGATATGGAAAGTCACAACAGATCTATGAGGTTTAATCAAATCTCCCTCGTGAATGCATTATGCATAAGCATCTGAATTCTAAAATGGTTCCTTTCTTTCGTGTACCCAACATATTCGTTTGATGACAACCGTTGCTGTCAACTCCTCCACTGTTTGGACTTTGGCAGTGCCAGTCCCAAGCCTGGAGAAAGGAGAAGGGCGACACCAAATCGTCTTCGATATGGAACGGTGTCGTTAAGAAATCAACACACAGAACAACCGTTGCTGTCGTTAGCTTGACGCCACAGAAGTAAAATCAAATTGAAGTCAAATACCGTAATATCAAAATGAAGTCAAATACCGTAATATCAAATTGAAGTCAAATACTGTAATATCATAGAAGATTTTATTATGCAAATAACTGAGACTAAATCAGACAATTGATTCCTCGACTGGACTGCAATCATGAACTGGTGGGCGATATTAGGTTGAATATTGTGCTCCTTGGATTGTATAATTGCAAGGTTTCTGTCTGTGCCACTTTAGGCTGACGCAGTGGATAACGGAACGTCAGGAAGAGGATCACATTGCCAATCCGGATTATCCGAAGGACAAGAAGATAAATCCGTGGATCGAGCAGAAAAAATGCAACATTCTGTAGTCGATTCAGGAAACAGAGTTCAAAACGGGACCTTTAATTCTCATGACACACACCTTTAGTTATTAGTTCGCACACAACATTAACCAGTAGTCAATCGTAGGCTAGGCTATGAAAGTCCTGCTTACATATATAGAGAGTTAGAAACTCGCCAGAACGAAATAGATGCAAACTAGAACGCAGGCCTAATGTCACGTGAAACTATTGACTATATATAGGCCTATGCTCTCACCCTTTCAGTCACCAAAACCTACAAAGCACCAACACTTCACTTTTATCCCAAGTCACTCCACTGGCTTAAAATACCTGAGGAAATAGAATATACACTCATATCATTCACGACACAATTCACTTCTTCCAGCCATCCGGCTTCCATAAGTTGTTTACGATCCATCGATTTCGTTCAAGTGCAATCCATTCCTCTTCCAATCTAGCGCTGCTCCACCCTTTCGTCACGTCATCAGACATTTGCACATCGCTCAATAGTCATTGCTGTCCCGCCTCTTTGGAACAAACTATCTCCAGTTCTAAGACAGATATCTGATCCATCCTTCTGCTATCTGCTCACAAGACTATCACTTAAAACTGAAAACACTGCTCTTTTACAAACCATATCCTAAATCCACCTCTTCACACTCCCTCACTCTAAGATTTCAACACAAGGCACCATGCACCTCATCCGTTTTTACAGTGTTTGAAGTCGTTGTTTCGAGGCACCGACGGTGACCGACCCCAATGCAAAGAACCAAACGTCAGCATTCGCCTTTGCTCTCTTCCCACGATTTTGTAGCTGATATTTATATGGCCCACGGTAGCCGATTGGCTAGAGTGCTCGATTTGTAAGGAGGGAAGTCTAAGTTCGAAGATCTCCTGAGTCGGTTATTGCCCTCCTGTGTTGTTACCTTGATCAAGTCTTTAAGATACAGTTGCTCAATGCTATCAATTGGATAATTCGTAATCTAGTATTGGAGTTTTATATATGCAAACACCACATCAACAACAGCAAATACCACTATTGCTACTTCTACTACCACAATTAGTACTCCCCTACCATTACTACTTCTACCACTACTGCGATTCTTCCAAAAGCTACTGAGACTAACAACAGCAGCAACATGTAGGAACATGGGCTTATGGGGCCGTCCATAATTGACGTAACGCAATTTTGAAGGAGTTGCAACCCGCTACCCCCTTAGTCAAAAGTCGTCACAAATGCCATAACCCCTTCAGTTATGACGTCACATAGCTCTGAGCCCCATCCGAAAAACCAGATGTCCAGAATGTAATGAAAATTGTCTTATAATTATCAAAAAGTAATTATAAAAATACTTTTAACGAAGAAAACGAAGAACGAAGAGGGAGGGCCCTGCATACATATATACTACCCCTTCATTGTTACTACTCATGAGCCCTCCCGACTCAACCTCGACATAACAGGAACGTTTGTATATACCTTATCTGCTTCTGGCGTCCATTCATGTTTCTTCCAAAGTGTCATCTTTCTCCACTTATCAGTTTCTTTACATGCTTTCGTTGCCGCTTGGATTTTCCGTTGATAATAGTTTCTGGTCGAAGATATCCATCATTGGAATTTATCTCTATCCAGAGCTTAATATTGTGTATATTCAGGTGTTCCATGATGTAACTACTTTCACTTTCACCGTTTGTACAGTGTACACTAAATGCGTAATAAATAAAAAATAAAAATATTTCGTTTTATACTACGTTTGAAGCGAAATCTAAATCTTTATGCTAGCAATAAGTCAGAATAAGTGGGCCTAATCCTCGCTCTGCTATATGGATGTTTCTGATAATGAAGAATAACTCACGATAGCATGCTAAAACGCCACCAGAGGAATTTAGTTTTGCAAAAACTTTCTGATGACCGGCTCATAGAGTCCTATTCCAGACTCATTTTGCCCAGACGCCTTCGGCTCCTGAGCTGCAGTCTGCAATAGTGAATTATGCGAGCACACTGAATTTACAAAAGCATAAGTTTTACGTCCCTCCAGATCTTAGGTGTGGCACCCCTTCTTTGAGACAAGCAACCTGACCTACATAGGCCTACTTGCATATGTTAATACTCCACAATGTACAAACACCCGTCAGATATGCCACTTGAAGACTCGATCGTCACCTCACTGATTTCTACTCGATTGTATGCTTTGTGTTTATTCAAACAGTGAATAGCGATCACGCTGACCATTGTGTCCAGTGACTATTGCCAATTAGCCTACTTAATTTTTGCGTAAATTGCAAAGACTTAGTGATCTTGGGCGGGCCACTTAAGAGATCACGCAAGAGATCACGAATTATTTAGATTTTGTGTAAGAATGAAGGACTAGACAATAGTCAACAGTCACTGGCCTGCTTGCATTAATTGCTATTTGTTCTAAGATTTATATTTACATTACATTTGCATTTGAGCGATGGAACTGCTTCTATATTTACCAAAATCTGATATCTACCCTTTTGCAGGCATATGTACGCGCTTACAGTCTATCTGATATTGAAGCCTGTTGATCTACTACGCACAGGCAGCGTGTGAACTGTATACTTAAAGACAGACGATTTTGAAAATGATTGACTTTGCAGAACCACCAGCTGAAAGAGGCATCTGTTATTGAACGCTTATTATACGTACATTGCGTTCATAGTTTGTGCTGGGCATGACTGTGTAAATGTATGTGCCTGAGAGATGGGCGTGTGGATCCTTGTGCGAATGTTGCCTAATACATGTTGCGTCTTTAGACCTATAATTATTCGAAAATGTCTATATAGACATGTATACGCTTTTGATGTGCTCGTGTTGCCTTGAACGCGAGCGTCGTTCTATAATATGACTATGTAAGCTGATTATTGGTATATAGGACATACATTGATAACCATAATCACAGAACATCATTTTATTGAAATGCTTCATACAACATAATACAAAAATATAAAGTTCATAATTAGATGAAGAAACAAAAAGTCATCGACTGAGGTTCAAAGGGAAGAAATTAAGTAACCTCTGGGGGGACCAACGAGGTCCCGCTACCTTTCTCGCGTAGAAATGGGGCCTACAAGGTAGTACAAGCAGCGATTGGGACTTGGTAGTACGAAACTAGCTTTATATTTTAACCAGTTAGCTGTGTAAGCAGGCACCTCACTTCTACAGAGTATTGTGTTCAAGCAATAGACGTTTGTAATTGTAATTGGATTTTATTAATTTGAAAGACTTTGACAATCGAATTTCCAGCAGAGGAGCAGCGTTCCAAATAGGGGCCTAGAGGGACCATTATATTTCAACGCAAATAGCCTAGTGGTTGTCCAACAAAATATTGGTCTAAAGTTACAAACTGTGCGAGTATGGTAAGGATTAATAGATGAGGTTTGAGTGAAGTAGTTTGCTAGCACGTGGGGAGTATATATTATTAAAGTATCTGTAGGCCTGCATGAGATCGTTAGTCTGGAAGGCATTTATTTGAGAGACATTAAGAATGTTAGTCCTGTAGAACATCTGACTATAAGTGGAGAACGGCCATTGCAATACCAGATAATACGTATTATTATATAATATTATAATTGATTTATATATATATATTCAGTATATATAAATTATATAGTGTGCATATAGGTCCCTACATACATACATACAATGTGGCCCGCTGATGGCAATTGTTGCCCAACTGAAGTAGACTTGCAGGCCAAGTGTCTACACACTACACATGCTAGTTGCTAAGCGAAAACTTTTCCAGATTTTGTTTTTTGTTTTCCCGGTTTACGCCAGCACATGCAGCGGCGTGTCTTCATATCTCATCCGACGGATGCTATCAACTATTCCAATTCCCGTTCCGTTGCCAGGGTCTCCGATTTACTACCTCGGCTGCTCTGCTGCTGCAACTGCTACTGCTGGTGCTTGTTGTGGCAATAATAGCCGAGTAAATCATCGAACTAGAAAAACGAGACTCGACTCAGAGTCTATCGTCGGTCGTTTCCGGTCTGGACGGTAGGCGGCTGGCTGTCAAGATCCTGACGAGGTCTTTCCTTGCAGCCGATGTTGCCGTCCATTAGCCTGGACGATGGTTGGCGATGAAAGGGTCATGCACAGCACATCCCTCGAGAAACACACCACTGAGCAAACGAGCCTGTGTGCGCATCCCTGTGGGTGTACCTTTGACTGTCTACGTATGTGTGTCTGTGTGTGTGCTGATAGTATGCCTGCATTCAGAGCGTAAGAAACTCCGAAAGAGTTGAGAACATCGCATGCCATCTGGCCGACCTGAATATTATTTCTGACAGTCGAACGCCAACTGCCAATCGTCGCTCGTGAGGCATCGCCGGCAGGTAGAAGACTTCCAGCTTCACAGACTGGACTACTGTAACGACGTTGCTGTATTATGGTGTGACGATTTGGTCGAAATCTGCATGCCATGCTGTCCATATTCGCATCGCTTGAGGCGGATTGACCTGCGTCAGTGAATGCGTTACTTCGCTCGATTGAACTTTGCCTTATCGATGAGATTTTAAGCTTAACTATCGAAACATTTGTGAAGCATGCAACAGGTAAGTTTCTTAGGAATGAGACGCATTTCAGGTAGGCATATATTTGTTTTCTTTGAACACCAGTTGAAACTACTTCACCTAAAGATGAAACTACTTCACCTAAATTCAATAAACTATCTGTATTGGAAGAAGTCATGCATTTCCTATGGGAGCTACGTGATACATCTTAATAGTTTTTGTAATCTCCAAATTTATAGAGCGCCACTCAATAGCCAAGCGAAAGGCACCAGCCTATTCACGAGTGACGAACGAGTGACGAATTTAGTAATCGTGTTTACTTTCAGGTTAAGTGTACATGTACTTATTTAGTGACAATTAATAATATATACACTGTGAACGGATAAAAAAGCAGACCTTTAGAAACAGAGTAATAAATTTTAAGCAAATATGGGAAAACTTCAGTTTAATGATTATGAAGCTCATATTTATAATTTATTAGCTATAATGTATGTTAAGAATGTCCATCTAAGGCCTCAACACAAGCGTCAAGACGCGTTCGCCATTGTGCACTTGCTACATCGACTACAACTTGATAAAATTCATAATTACAGAGCAACACTTTCTAAAACACGTTTTCCACGAACTCTTAGTTGTGACGCAAGAAAAAGTTTACAAGACAAAAGTGCGCGACGTCGGAGAACTGCGTCAACGTATTATATACATGGGACGAATTTGATCAAGTTGAAGTCGATGCAGCAATTACTCAATGGCGAACGGGTATTGGCGCGTGTGTTGAGGCCGAAGAAGGACCTTTTTAACACACATTATAACTAACAGATGTTAAATATGCGCTTCGTAGTAATTAAACTGAAGTTTTGCAATATTTGAATATGGTGTATAAATTATTTGAGAAATTATTACAGTATTTCTAGAGGTTCGCTTTTTATCCTTTCACGGTGTATATCATTTTCGTTAAATGTTCGCAATATTTTGCACATCATCAGATCAGATGTTCATACAAATAACTTATCTTTATATAGTAATATATGAAACCAACTGGTATACGTAAGGAAGTGCTGCATATTTAAACTGAACGTTTGACAGGAGCTTGCATATTTACTACGCGTGTGCATATAAGTTGAATTACATGTAGAGGATGGGCCATCAAAAAATAATCCCTCACGTGTTTTGCTAATATCTTGACCAAAAGAAGAGATTAGTAAATGAAATTTTATAGGCGCTAAGACAATTCATATTTACATATAACCGTCAAATTTGACTAACATATTACACAAAGAACAAAAGTTATATCACTTTTAGTGAGTGCAACCACTGAGTTTTGATAGTCGGAAAACATTTTTCGCAACAAAAAGTTACAAAAACGATTTTCTGAGGTCACATCTAAAAAAATTGATATAAAACAAACATCGTGTTGTTTCACAACCTGTGTTTACCACCAGTAGCCATACATATTCTGAGTCTATTTGGCAAGCTTTGATGACCTGGTTGGGCCATTATATCGGTGATAATTTGCCCAGGGACACGACGAAAAGTGGTGAGGTTCAGATCTTCTTTGGCAAAACTTCTAACAGACGTGCGGCTGATGTTCAACTCTGCTGAAATTCGCCGAATACTGAGAGGATTTCTCATGTTGATATTCTGTGAGCAAATAAATTCGTCAACATGCTCGATATTTGTTCGGCTGCCGATAGATTTCTGCCTTCCGCTGCCCTTACGACGTTCCACCACCTATGATCAATGCGTCCGCATATTTTTATAAGTGCTCAGCTCCAGTAATTTCAGAATGAGCTGTGATAACAGCTTTGGCTCCAAGATCATGCTCATGATTCATGAAGTGCCTGTTCACGAATTTGATCTGTCATGGACACCTTGCCCATGTTTATTTTGTTGCAAATACTATCATAAAATGGTCAATCGCAAAACATTTTTATTCACCAACTTAGTCGACTGCTTGCTAGTTGATGTCAATGTGACCTCCATATGCGATAATTTACAGTTTTTTTCTCTCAATAATAATAATTATGAAGTGAGTTTTGTAGCAGCTACTTGAAATGTGACTTCATAAATTAGCCTTTTAAAACTTTTGCGGCGTTAAATGTTTTTGACCATCAAAAATCAGTGGTTGCACTCATTAAAAGTGATATAGCTTCTGTTCTGTTTGAAATATTTATTCAGTTTTTGCAGTTATATGCAAATATTAATTGGCTTTCAGCCTGTAAAATTTCCTTTAATATTTCCTACTCATGGCCGAAATATTAGCAAATATTGTTTGGCCCACCCTGTACATAGCCTATAATGAGTGCAAGTGCGCATGAATACGTTCACTTGTTCGAAAGAAAATGTTTCTTAAATAAATTGCTCATTTTGGTGGCGTCACTTCTCTGTGGAGCGCATAGTAATTGTAATGGTAATATATTATTGCTGGCCTGTAACAGTTGTAATAGTAATACTATGTTGCTGACACGTTGTCGAAACTTTGCTGGAAATTCGTCGTTTCTAGTAAAAATCAGCTGATTTGGACTCAGCAAGCAGAACTTTTGAGCAGTGTTGTATGCAAGACCTTAAACGTCAAGACCAAGACGAGACCGAGACAGTGAGGTACCGAGACCTAGACCGAGACCGAGACAATGAGGTACCGAGACAGAGACACTAGGTTCAATACAGTCCGAGACAGTAAAAGACAAGTGATCCTATATAAAAGGCTGTAAAATACTAATGTATTTGGGAATAAGGTTCATTTGTAATTTCAACGTGAAACTTAATTATAATGTATATTGTATCAATTCCCAAGAACAGTTTTTTTATTTATATTGCCGAGTTTTATCTTTTGCGATATTTTTGCTTCGGTCTATCTTCTGAATAGTAAAGAAAGCACGACTGAAATCTTCTAGACGATTTTAAACAAGCAAATTCGATACCAAATACCAAACGAAATTATAAATTTGCGCATACCCTTACTCACCCTGAGAAACTCGAAATTGTTCCGATCGTTTCGGTTATGGTGGTTTTACATCAGTGACAAGCTACTAGCCGATACCTATTGCTTGTAAATAGACCTAACTTCAAATTGCGTAAACGCAAACTTCACAATTTCAGGTTCTCTCTCAGACATTTTTTCACTTTAAGACAATTGAATTGATTTCAGTATCATGTGACTCGCGCGCTAACCAGAATTACCGTTTATCTTAAATTCCGGTTTAAGACAGTTAGCTCGAAACTTATCGAGACCGCTTGTTCGAGACAGAACAAACTTTCACTTCAAGACAGTTTCTAAAAATTCGAGACAATACCTCGAGACCAAGACCGAGACCGAGACAGCAGGCTTCCGAGACCGAGACACTGAAAAACTGTCTCGAGACGTCTCGAGACCGAGACACTGTCTCGAGACCATACAACTCTGCTTTTGAGGAAATTTGTCGACATGCAATTGGTGTAGGTATTATTACGTAGCCTAAGCAGAAATGTGATGCACGGGGCTTGATGACGTAAGTCCTGAGAAAACACCTCTATTCCCGGTTTTACGTATGAAGAAGATCGGAGTCGCATCACAAAATAACAAAAACGACAACTCGATTTTTTTTCGTTTGCCAGAAATGTAGACTATACTCACGGTTTAGATTTCCTTTAATGGCTTTTATTTAAAAAGTCTCGTGTCTTGTAAGTTCTACCGATTTGCTGAAAAAAATTAGCAGATCTGACAAATAATTATGCACTTGTCATCCGGCCATCTTGGTCGATTTTATCTACTGCTGTCATTTTTACTATTAGTTACGTCTAAATGCGGAATTTACTCGGTAGCTTCGTACATGTTGGAGTTTTAGTGCTAGGTTTGTGCATCGGAATTATTCGTCGGCTTTGGCAGGGATTTTGTACGTCTAAGAGGCAGTTTGTTCGCAAGTTGTCCAGGCTATGTGACTGCATCAGACCATCCCTTCCGCTGTACTCGCCGTGCAGCCGAGTAGGCCTACGCCTCCTGCAGCCGAGTGTTTACCTCTCGGTGAAGGACGAGCGACGCGGCCATTAGACTGACACTGACCGATCATAACGATGGCTATTAAATCTACCAACCAAGACACGACAAATGCCTTTTCTACGTCCGCCTTGTTCTTCGACGAATATCCGGACTCGCGCCATCTTCACTGTGCCACTCGTCGATACCGTCCCGTGTCTGGAATCGGCGTTGTCGTTCTACTCATCGGCGCAAATTGCCCTAGAGACTTTGAACATCCACGCCATGTGTCAGCTGTCGACGCGAATCCGTTGGTTGGTTCGACGCTTGTGCGAGAGCCCACCACTTATGACTCTTTACAGCTTACTATGCTTAGTTTTGCTAATACACTTTTTACTTATTAACTGCGACATTTAACATAATCAAGCCTGCGCAAAGAGCGCCTTTGAATATATATTTTGAGAGGCGCCATATAAATATTTGATTACATTATATAAGGAATTTGTAAAAACAACTAGTTGTTAGCGAAGTTTCTTGTATTTAGCATTCAGGTAGCCAACTCACGATTATTACGCTAATTAATACACTACAGCGACTCAAATTAATCTATTCTTATTTCTTGTAGGCCTACTAGGATTCACAGTGAAGGCAATAGCGTCCTATAAATAACCCTAGCTAATAAAATCTCGTTAAAGGGGGTTATAAGCTTAGTTGAACGGGCGCATTGGGAGGGGTTCACAAAATGTTTGAGATACAGCAGAGGATGGTAAATTCATGTTTTCTCTTGCGTAATAATTTATAAATGGATGCGTCGTAGCAGAAACTAAATGACGCAGAGGCGCAGAGCTACGAAGCGACGTAGTTCGAAAGTCCCATTGGACCGATTGACATTTTTGATATTGCGTGACAAAGATGACTTTCATAATCTACGAATGGTTTTTACATCTTCTACCAACAGTAGCCGTTTCTGTTGCTACTTGGGAATCATCTATTACTACTAGTATGTTAAACTTGATTATGATTTAGTCACGAAGTCGAAGCACAATGAAGTAAAACCGATTGAGAAATTTGTCTATTCTGAGCAATGAAAATGTTTTCAATCAAATCGATTTTGACTAATTGGCATAGTTAATTGATGACTTCGCATTTGCAATAGCTAGAACTTGTAGGCAGTAGCTTATAAATAAGAAATTTTTTTAACTACAGTTTGTTAGGTCTGAATAAATCGAAAATTATCATTACTAATTTTTATTAATTAGTTGTTAACTAGCTTACTTAATCTTAGGTCATCCATAAATGATGTTACGCAATAATGGACGATTTTGTTATCCCATCCCTCCCTCATTATACGTCGTCACACTAGTCATGCCACCCTCAAATATGACGTCACATATCACTGAACCTCACCCCACGGAAAAGAGCAGGTGTCTGGAATGCTGCGTTCAAACATTACAATAATAATCAAATAAACTGATTGTAACTATAAAAACTCAACGAAACAAGTTCCACTTTATTAACTAATTTTACAACAATTTAATAACAATAAATATGATTATTGCATTCTTAATTTTTAGATTGTTATTGTTATTAAACATTTAATGTAATGATGCTACCAGAGCTTGTCATCGTGTAACGGTTCAGGGGTACGCCTACCTAGTGTCGGCCGGCTGTAGTGTCTGCCTGTTGTGTACATTTGTCTACTGTGTTCTTTCTGTTGTGGTATCTACCTGCTGTATACGCTTATCGACTATCTACTGTAGTCTATCTACTATCTACTGTAGATATCTACTATCTACTGTATCCTACTACTGTGTAATATCTACTATCTACTGTATCCTATCTACTGTAGTCTATCTACTATCTACTGTAGATATCTACTATCTACTGTATCCTATCTACTGTGTATTATCTACTATCTACTGTGTAGTCTCTACTGTCTCATATCTACTGTGTAGTCTCTACTGTCTCCTATCTACTGTGTATCATCTACTATCTACAGCAAATTAGTATAAAAGGAGAGTTCGCCTGGAAGATCGAAATCATCATCGTCGTCGTCGCCTGGGAATCGTCGTCGTCGTCCGGAGATCGTCATCGGGAAGCCTTGTAGATTGGGCTTCGGCCTTGTAGTCTCGGCGCCTAGGAGGCACGAATAGTCGTCGTGGCATGCGATAGTCGTCGTGAATATAGTCGTCGTAGATTTGCGATAGTCGCCGTCAGCCATTGACGTAGCGTTGCAATTACTCGTTAGTTATCGACGTAGGGCGTATTGAGGGGGTGAGATACGGACTGTTTCCGAATGGGCGCTACAGAAGTATTGTTTTCCGTTGTACATTAAAAGAGGATTATCGAACAAGCGTGTCTTATTCCAAGCGTCATCCAGAAAGGAGCTATGTAAACCTTAAATGGTTAGTCTTCAGCAAACCACTGAAGCATTACTCAGCGGACTGCAACTCGAACTACCCACATATCGGACGGGGCTGCTAGTCGTCATCCTGGTCACTGTCGAATAGGCCCCGTTCCGTTACAATCTTTTGGAATGCCTAATGAGTGTAACAATGATACTGTCTCCATTTTTCTTCGTTATATAATATATTATTTTAAGTACTTTTATAGTTATAATTACTTGTTTGATAATTATAAGAAAATTTGCATATAACACTGTGGACATCTGATTTTTTCGGGGAAGGTGCAGAGCCTTGCGACGTCATATTTTAGGGAGCTATGACTTTTGTGACGGCGCGTGGCGAGTGGAACTTGTTCAATTGATTGAAATTGTTAAATAGTTACGAATTTTGATGTTGGATGTGATGATGTGACGTCAAATTTCTTAAACTCCTCTCCTTCGTCACAAATCGTTGCAGATGCATGACCTCTGCCCTAGGTTCGTGGCGTCACTTACGGACGGCCCTTTAGACTAATAGCGGACGATTGTGACACTAGGATATTGTTATTGTTACAATAGCTTGATTTGACAAAAGTAGAAGCTAGTGCTCACAACTGACAGCTTTGTTCTTCAGAATTGTCTTACATAGGACCATTGTAACCTATTTTTTGAAATTGTGTTTCATTACATTTTAAAGAGCAAAACTCATAAAATAGAATCAGGAATTCTTATAGTATTGTAATTGCATTAAATTAGTGCACACTGTCACACAGTTTCATGACATAAGCGATTAAATACGTAAACTAGAAAGTCAAGCTTTTAAAAGTCCCTCAAATAATTTTCTTTAGTCGTGGCTGGGCTGGGAGCGCTCCTGAGTTACAGTAGGTTTCTTGAAGTGGCGCTACATAAATGTTTAGAATGAATAAAAGGCTAAGTTATTATGTCTTGCACCTTGGTGCTAAAAGTCTGAAACCCTTCTTTACTGTTTATTGAAGTCGTATTTCTCGCAACCTGTCAGTCATTTTGCATTGAATCAATGTCGGATTACATTACGAAGCCTTTGAAAAGGAATCTCTGCGGCAGAGTAGCTCGCCGTTACCCTCTGTTGTTGTTGTTTAATGCTGCTGTTATCTTCGGAGGCGGATTGAGCAAATGGTCGTTAGCGCATGGAATTTAGCAACCTCGTATCCATCATCCACTGGCGTGGTATAAGAGTCTCTGCTGCCAGCGCTACTTCTGCTGCCATCTGGGACATGTTCTCCAGCGTCTGCCTTTCACCGGCTCCGTCTGAATGCGCGCTTCATTCCAAAAGCTCAAAGCATGCTCAACCAATTAGACGAACAGTTCCGGCCAAGACTCGGCCACATCGTGTAGACGATCTGTGGTTCCAAGAGGAACGCTTCGCAGCAGTATACGAGCAGCAACAGAAGACGAAAGACGAGGCAGACATCGGATAGGATGTTTGGATATCTGGGTCTAATGGAAGCCACGACAGTCGTCCTTCCGTATAGCTGCGTCGACGAGCAAACGCTTCTTCAACTGACTCCAGCTGTTGACTTGTGGCGCTCCTCGCGTGCACCAGCCTTTGCTTCCTCTTATAATAAGACGATGACGGAAGATAACAAACATAACATACCTCATCAAATAATTATACGACGACGTATGCAATAACAAACAGTGTATTAGCAATTACCCGTCTACTCTACACGTTACCATAGCAGTTTGACGATCTGCTTTTTCTTCTTCTTCTGGTTCTCTGCCTCTCTCTCTACAAGCACGTTCAATGGTCCGACGTCGCCACTCCTCTCGCTGTTGTGTGTCACGTCAAATGGTTTACCGACAATTAGTTGACGACAAATGGTTCACTGACCAAATACCTACATCAAAAGTTATAATTATTCGTTGCTGAATTCGGTAAGATAGAAGTTGGCTTGATGAATGCCCAATGCAGCAATGCTTGCTTAACTAGAAGTTGAATAATTGAAAAGAATTTTCACCTAACTTAACATTAGATTGATTAATAATTAAAATAATTCTTGCGTAAATAGAAATTGTACTAGCTGACATTATTATCACCAATCCAACTACTATTTTGACCGAATATGCCTACAGTGGGCAAATAATGACTTTTTGTCCGTAAACCACTTTGTCGTCAACTAGCCTATTTTGTCGGTGAACCATTTCACCCGCTGTTGTGCCTCTTCTTTGAGCTGTCCGTATCCACTTGTCTATCATTGAACGTGTCTTGGTCTTCCTCTTGTCCGCCTCCCCATCTTTTCCTACGATGACCGTTCTTAGTAACGAGTCTCCTTTCAGCGGGTAGCGCCGTGTAGGCCTACCCATGTTGTCGATTTAATCTTTTTGCGAATAGTCCTTGAATTTTTACACTGTTTGGACAATTTTAACTGTATATAGAAACGACAATTGATAACTTGCGCTTCATTAATCGTGAGACAATCACTCTGATCATACGGTAGCCTATTTCATGTTTTAAATTAATGAAAATCGTTTGCCTGATAATTTTTTAAAAAGAATCTTAAGTGGTATTGAACAGAACTAGATCATTGGCGAAACACGTTGGTTCTTTGAATGGCCGACTTTTATTGTTCGACGAAGCATCATGCGCTTGTAATGGCCTAGACTCCAGACATGTATAGTAGGCCTAATGCTCACCGAATTTCGTATACCTCGCAAATTCTGCGTGGGCTTATTGGACTCATTTGCAGCCTCTGTCCATGGTAGCACTTTCTCTGAAATTGTTAGCCATCTAGATAGGCGTAACTCAGTGTTATTAAGCTTAAGGTTTTTGTTTGCGGCCTGCTGATGGTGCTGACATTTGTAAAAGGTTTCACGAATGGGAAGAAGATACGAATGACGAGCGGACAGGCGCAGACAAATAGACAGACGGACAGACAGGCGACATGAATGCAAACGATAGGCTAAAGATGCGGATACAGAAGTAGTCACTTTAGAATAGGACATGTAGTAGGACACAGAACGACACACAGACAGCCGGAACAGAGCGGAGTAACAGCTGAGCGGCAGTAGCTCATTGCAACTCTACGTTAAGGTAGATTTATGGGAATTCCTGACGCATTTAACGTGACTACTACAAAGCAACTCGACTACCACCGTATGGAGAACACCGACCAACGCCTCCGCCAACGCCTCTCTAGCCAGACAAGTCGACCGACCGATTGAAATCGATTTCAAACAGTTCCTATGCATCCTGTGTATACGCTAACGGACCTGTTTAGACAGACAGACAGGCCGCCATAGTCAAACATTATCTCGAAGCACACAGCTGGGCGGTGTATGTTGCGGTGTAGGTTGCATAAACTTCAATGAACAAAAGAAGCCTTCAGAACGAACGTACGGTTCTAAGAGAAGGTAGGTATACAGCTACAACCCTCACGGCATGCCCACTTGAAGCTCATGATTATAGGATGCATATTCCCACGTGGGACCCCCTTACGAAGTCCAGTAGGGTCCCATGCTAACAGAGAATGAACCTACACGTATTGTATGCATTGCACACAAGTATTTGCCATAGAAAAACGGTTGTACACTTCCACGAACAGCAGAACATCCTTGAATGAAGGAGCGGGATCGATTCCAGTTATCCTGCACGGCCGACTCAGAAGGACACCGTAGGACCTGATGGGCGCCTAACAGTGCAATAGGTCCTATACTTTTATACAAGCGAATCTTGTAAAACTTTCAATCACGATGTAGTACTATGTACAAATCCGTATAATTTTACAGAGGTTTATTAGTTTGAATCAATAAGGTCGATTATTATTATTATTACTATTAATATTATTATTATCATCATCATCGTCGTTGTCGTTATCGTCATCTTTTACGGACATTTTCTTTGGCTCTAGCCTATAGTTAACGAGAATAACACTGCTCTAGTGCCACGTAAACCGGCAGAACATTAATGACGTTAGAATGACAGTCTACAGCAGAATAGTAAATTATAGTCCTAACGCTTTGAACAGTAAATGTGTTTGTTACAGCTTCTCTATCTCTTGCGTGCCCGCATTGCCCGGTCTAAACTCTTATGCAATTAGTAACCATTTGCTGCTGGCAGTTAATTTCTTCTTTCCTTTGCTCCGCAGGTAATAATTTCAAGATGGCTGCTGCTGGTCACGTGCATGGTCTCAATGGTCGGTTGCTGGCAGAGATCGGCGCCCTACAACAGAGACGACGATGACGCCACATCTAACGTCATTAAAAGCGACGAACAGCTGCAGCATTGTGGTTGTCACATGGTGGGACCGAGCGGCCCGCCTGGGATCCCCGGAGTACCTGGGTTGCACGGATCGAGAGGGCATGATGGCCAAAAGGGCGAAAAGGGTGACATAAGCACCAAAGGAGACATAGGATTACCGGGTAGGCCTAAACCGTATTTTATGAATATAATTTGAAAACCGTATACAATAAGAAGAAATTTAGACACGTGAAATAATCGACTCACAGGTTACATTAGGCTAAAGTAGGTTACATTAGGCGAAAGTAGATCTGCAGCGATGATGATACTTGGGTTACTTGAGTAAATACACATCAATAAAACAAAATTAATAGAAATTAGAATAATAGTCAGATTATAGAATAAATTGATGTAAATTAGATTATGGCCCTAAGATTAGGCCTAATCTCCAAAATTCCCGGCCGTATGCATAAGATAGGCCTACAAAGTCTACGTCAAGGATATCACGAACTTTGAGCCAGCGCTATATCAAATCAGCAACAGTTTCCTTGATCAGATTTGGTCTCAGGTCATTATTTGGGGTCAAGTAGGACTATTTTGATTGTACCGTAGCATTATAAGAACGTGAAGCTTCCAAGTTCTGTGTGAATTCCAGTATACCAAAACATTACATGCAAATGCTTTGCAGAGGAACATTGTAGCAAAACGTGACACGAGGCAACAGAGTCAAGAACGAAGAAACCACGCTGGCCCATAGCTTACAGTCTGAGCTGGTAATGCTGCAACGCTTATCATCTGTCTGATTTGTTTGGAATGCATTACTGCAGAGCGTAGCAATTGCACTGAGCGACATAACATAACTTAGAGTTGTAGGCGGGGCAGAGCCTATAAAAACAAGATCGTGGTGAATTCCTCCTGATATAAAAATTTACATGCAAATGACAATGCATAATAATCTTATATTATTTTTCTATATATATATATATATATATATATATATATATATAGAGTAGGCTCTATTCAAACAGTGACAATGCATTTAACATAATTTATGTATTCGTTACTATTAGGTTGAAACTGTACTGAAAAAAAATTAACGGTAGGCCTATAGGTGCATATAATATTTGTACCTATACGATATTATCGTATCGTATAATTTATCAATATAATAAATAAAACTGTGTTACAATACAGATATTCCAAACTAAACGTAACACTGGCCAATGTATTGTAACTGATGATTGTATGCTGTAGGCGTACGTATACACGCTGTTTTCTGCTTATTACTATATGTAGGAGCTCCTGGTAAGTTGGGTCCTCCTGGAACTCAGGGCGAGAAAGGCAAGCGTGGAAACGACGGCGAAAAGGGATTGCAGGGCTCTCAAGGCGAAAGAGGTGAGAAGGGCGAGCGCGGCTACACTGGGTTCGCCGGTCTGAAGGGCAATAAAGGTGACCCCACGCCGCCCGGGCGACGGGTAGCGTTTTCAGTGGCCCGCAGTCAGAAACTGGGCCCCGTCCTGCAGGACACCTCTGTGACGTTCGACGTCATCTTCACGAACGTCGGTGACGCCTTCGAGACGTACTCGTCACACTTCGTCTGTCGTATCAACGGCACTTACTTGTTCACTGCCCACATGCTCAGTCAGGACGGTAAGGACGTCTTCGCTTGGCTGATGATGAACGACCGACACAGGGCTCCCCTACACGGCGATGGACGTGCTGGATACGGATCAGGCAGCCAGACTGTTATACTGACGCTCGTACAGGAAGACCATGTCTGGATCCAGCTCAGTAAGGACTCCGCTCTGCTCAATGACTATACTACCTTCTCCGGCTTCCTGCTTTTTGAAGACTGAACTAATCCAGGTGTGAAGAGCTAGGCCTACATGTAGCCTACATATATGTATGGACCGTCAGGTAACAACAGATATACGCAAAATGTACGAGGCTGTTTGCCCGGGGAAATACCATGCATCTGCTGGGCATTTGCCAGGTTTCATGACAATGCGTTGAAAGTTCTTATCCGAGTTTCCTGTGGATATTGTCGTTTTTCTGAACATTAGCAATAGGCCTACTATAACTTCAGCCAACTTTTCACTTTCTCCAGGCGCCGAGAGTGTTTTAACTGGTGCATGCACACAGCCTTTGTCGATGCACTTAGACGATTCCGTTCTTGATCGGATAATGCCTTGTTCACATTTATAATCTTAATCGTAAGTGCCTTTTATTTGCAACAGAAGCGTGTATATGTATATAAGCTACCTATAGCAGCTATTCGACAGGTTTTATTTGTAAAAAAAATTCATGCAGTTTTATAAAATAAAATAAACAAACAAGAATTCACGTGATTGAGTAGCTGGCGTAATTTCAGAGTTCATTCGTAAATGCAGTCGAACCAGGAACGTCGGAGTACATAAGGACAAATCTTCGTCGTTCGACTAACAAAGAAATGGATTGCTGCAGTTGGCTTTTATGTTATTTAATACCCGAGTCCTGTATATGCTTGAAATATAGGCCCCTATTAAGAGATCCGAATCAAATTGACCGAGATATTTTAGTTTGAAAACGGTGAACGAACTTTTGTGTCACCCCATATTTGTCGTTCTCAACTTTCCATCAGCATTTACCTTAAATCCATGAAATGCACGAGAGCTCATAACTGTTCTGCATCGTGGTTCAACTAAAAGACCTGTACTTGATGATTGTAAGCAACGAGGAGGAATGTAGGGAGTTAGTAGCGCATGAACATAGGTAGGTGTACTGGTGATGATGGCTTTGTAGGTCAAACAAGCTAACTTAAATTTGATTCGGAATTCAACAGGGAGCCAATGCAGCTGGTGGAGTAGGGCAGAGGAGCATGTTCGTAGTGGGACACGTAGCACTACTCGAGCTAACGTATTTTGGATACGTTGAAGCCTTTTGAGTTCAAGGTCTGAGAGACCGGCAAAAAGTGAATTAGCATAATCGAGGCGAGAGGAGACAAGTGAGCAGGCGATAGTTTCAGACATATTTTGGGTTAGAGTCGACCTTATGTGACGTATTGCCCTGATGTGATAGAAACAAGATTTACAAAGGCTTGTTATGTGAGGTCGAAATGTGAGCTTGCTGTCGAGGGTAACCCCAAGTGTTTTGACATAGTCTGAAAGCGGCACAGCAGTGCCCGCCTGTTCAATGCTAGAGAGCATAGGGAAAGAAAGCAGGCGTTGACATGAGCCAAATACAATTGCTTCAGACTTGTCTGGGTTTATGGCCAACCCATTGAAACAGAACCATGCATATATGGATGAAAGGCATTTTTCCAGTTTTAGTTTACCAGACTGATCAGTGTGTGACAGAGCTATATGGAGCTCAGTATCATCTGCATACTGTTGTAATTGAATTCCAAAGTGTTTAGCTATACGACATCTACTTTTATATACTGAAGCGCGCTATAGTGGCACATAAGCCCCTATCGTGTAATCTCGTGAAGTGTCGATGATTGCCGATAGTCCTTTGCCATGGTCCTTTGGTTACCGTTGGCCCCACCTGGGCGCATAGCACTGCCACTGGAGACTCTATCTAACCTTGAGTTAACACATTTTTCGCTGATCACTTTAACGAGAAGTAGGCCTAACTGCGCTGGTTCCAATTCGCTTTTTGTAGGCCTGAGGATACACTGCAGCTACAAATTACTCAAAAGCGTCAAAAATCCAAATGAGCTATTCTGGCAGGATGCATAGACAAAACTGTTACATCTGACAATCTTTCATCGTGCATTGTAGTTCTAATTAGTTTGTCTTTACTAAATGTGCCCATAATTCATGACTAGACTACCGGTATACATGCTATAGTTCAAACTGTTTAATCAGTTTAAATTCCTGCTAAACATAACCCAATAACGGACGATAAGAACCTACATGTAGCTGGCGTCAGTTCTCCCTACATGTAATTTATCAATTCTATATAAAATTTATCTGACTCTTCCCGTTATATTCTGCTACGGCTGAGAAGCTTCAGTACATTGAAGTTCATCAGTTTTTGTGATCAACAATAACAATCGAACTCCTGTCAGGATTGGCATTAATTTCAATCGATTGTGATCTTGCAGATGACATTGACTTTGAATCAACGATAAGTCGTTTTACTTCAATGAAATCAGGCAGACAGTATATATTTAACATAAACTAGCAAGTTTCTTACTTGGATCATCACTAGCTGGGGCACCCGGTGCCCGGGTAAAGACAGGTTTTTGGCCCTGGCGAGGAGGAAGACGGCGGCCACCCGCTCTACTGGCTGTCGGAGGTGTTCCCCGAGCGATCGGAGAAGGTTTTGAGTGAATTGCTGTAAAAGTGTGCAAATACATAAACGGAGAGACAGACACATACACAGAATCAAGATATACATGTAAATAGTGTTTATAGTACATACCCACGTGACCGACTGTGCAAACGATATTGTACGTATACCTGATACGTGTACGAAATGTCGCAAGTGACACGATCCAGGCGCATAAGAAGGAAACTTTGCTTATATGGATGTGTGAGAGGTGCGCCGTAGATTTTTGGCCCCGGAGACCAGGAAGAGGGCGGCTGCGGGATTCAGGAATCCCTTTACTGCGTGTCCAAAGTGTTACCGAGCCAACGATGAAGGTTTCGTGTCAATAGCTGTAAAACTGCGGAATTCTATCTAAAACACCATTTTAGTTTCCGTCCTGTTTGCAATAGAAGTGGTGGATTACAGTATCACACAGAATGGATTGGCTTAATGTTGCACTATCAGGTATTTATCGATAAGTTCGCCGTACAACTCTACCGATTTAATATTATTTAAGCGAACGTATAAACTATTTACACATACTATAGAAAATGAAATCAAACATCTTGATAATACCTACCAAAATAATTACTTCAAGTGAATTAATTTTAATTTAAACCCGAATCAAAACGAAGCATACAGAATTGCATTTAGAGCGTTTAAAGCTATGCACAGGAAATTGTTAAAACTGTAAACAGGAAATTTTTAAAGTGGATTTATAAATAATAAGTAAGAACATCAAATCAAATCAATTCGCCAGGTGGCAGCTAATGGTGCTAGTTTTGGCTCACAACGTATTGTGAACTTCGATTAAACAATGAATTTCCGTGGTACATGGAATTTCCAATTGGCAGGCAAACAGGCAAAATAGCATAAGCTGAATTTTTTTTCTATCACGAAACCTTCAACCTACCCGCACCCTACACAATATAACGCTAACAAACCAGGAACCAACCCACCTATCCCTTGAGCGTTATATAATATGTGAATGGCCCCTAGGTGTTTATCTAACAGAACGAGTTAACGATCTGTAAGTTGTAATCTGTAATCTGCAAAATTTCGATAAAAATTCGATGTATAGCAATTTATTGGGTTAATCGCATGCATACCCATCGACAAAGATTGCATCGAAACAGAAGTTGGCGCAGCAGAGATCGGAAGAATTTCGATGAATTACTGCAATTTCCGTGAAATTTAGGAGGATTCTGAAATGCGTCCATCAACGTCGATGTTCAAAAATAGATATAATGAATGACGAAATCGTTACGTCAGCTTGATTATTCAGTGATCCGGAATATTATAGCGCCTCTTCAAGCAATCCACTCAGAGGACCATATTTAGGCCTATTGTTGCACTCAATAATTTTTTCATAATTTCCCATTTTCGTAAAGGTGCTCACAATTGGGTATTTTCCCCTAAACGTTACAGTTACATGATAAGAGTTTAGTTCAAAGAGTCTTACCGATAATGTCTGATGCAAACTTAACCTTCCATACCGCCCTCTATCGACGACTTGACGAAGAAACCACAGAGTTACTCGTCTTGTATTGACGAAAATGGCAGAGCTCGTAACTAAAAGGATACCTAATCTAACTAACCGCAACTGTATTTTTACGGCTACGTAAAATCCTACACAGGCGATACTCGATCGCAACTTCCCTTACGCTACGTAAAAGAACGTGTCCGCGAACGCTGGTAGTTCGCCCTATCATCACTGTCCCTAACGCTAGGTAAAGAGCTATCGCCGTCCGTTAACTTCTTCTCCGCCGAGGAATCGATCGCCAGGCTCCTTCCCGGCTTTCTCTTGCAAAGACCGATGCTCTGGTGCTAACTCAAGATCAACTTGCAAGGTACTTTCCGGCGACGCTCACCAACTGACTTTTTTCCTAGTATTCTGCTCGCCTTATAGGTCCTCTTTTGCACACGGTCCTCTTTTGCCAACAGCCCTCTTGCGCACGGCTCTTTGCACATAGCCCTTTTGCACACGGCCCTTTTGCACACGATCCTTTTCGCATAGTAGTCTATGCCGTTCTGAGCTTATTAGTCGATGCTGTCACTTATAGTCTATATCACGCTCGTTAGTCTATGTAGGCATATCCCTAACAAGAGCTAATAAAACATCGACTACAGGCACTGGCGAAATTCGCCACATCAATAACAAATAACTTAATCGAAATAGGCCTAAATGCCTTTTCACTTTAAATTGAGAAAATCGCAAGATCTTAAATCCTTAACTGTGGCATGGTAGATCGTAAATAGGCCTAGTTTGTCATAAGTTTTAGCTTTGAAAAACTCTTCTTACAACTTCACAAGACGCCACAGAAACACAGATCGTGAGAAATGATTGTAGGCCTATGTAGTCAAAAAGTCTCATTCAACAATGAATTTCAACACATCAAACACTGACCAATCTTCCGCTTTTTCAAGATTATTATCTACTGCTTTAGCCATGCCTTCTCAGCCTTGGTAAGTTGGTATTTCTAAAAAATTTGACCTGAAAGACTTTCTACACAGAATTACTGATCATTTTTAGGCTAATTCATTATAATTAGGCCCCCTTAGCTATTAGGCCTATTTATGATTAGGCCTATTCTGTTCATTATTGCTCTTATCACACTCAAAATTAAGAGACGGCAGACTAACAATCAAATCATCCTCCGGCTTCCTCGCCGTCGTGCCTCTGTCTTTTTAAATTTGATCATTTTTGGTGAATTTGCTTTCATTTTGGCCTAAGGGCCCGGATTTAGATCACTGCTTTGCCTAAGGAGGCTATAGGTGTACGCCGAATTTCTGTCGGCTGCCCTGCGTCCATCTGTTCGGTTTATTTAGTAATTAGTATTAGTGATAACAACCATGCATGCACATTATACATTCATGACGTATCTGTAACCTATATTTGCGTCGTGAGGGTCGGTTAGCCGGTTATGCTCAGGTTATTTCAAATTTCAATATATATCTGATGAAAAGAAATTCTTTATAGGCCTGTCTTACGGGCCAAATGATCAATGACATACTGTAGGCCTACAACGATAATATTTCAATGCGTGATATAGAAAATGAATTATTTTCATATTTTATATTGTGCACAGTGGTGTCACCCCTTGAGATGGTGTCACCCGGTGCGGTCCACACCAAAGATTTAAACTCCCAGTTAAAATCTTTGGTCCACACCCTCCACGCCGCCACTGCGTAGGAGGTTTAATCTGTGTGGCTGCTGACAATAAAATTTTTTGTATTGTATTTCCGTTTAATTAATCAGAACATAGGCCTACATCTGTCAGAACGCAGCCATTTTCGGAAGAGCAAATGGATGGGCGCGAGTTCGCAGATGGCATTGTGTCAGTTTTAAATTATACGCAAATTATTATAATTTTTTTATTAGTAGGGTCTAATTTATTATGACCACGATTAGTGGACCAATACACTGGCGCGAAATGTGGTAACAATTCACCGACACACAGCCAATATTATTTGATTCGGCGCATGCGCACTCTACGCGCATGACGTACCCGCACATAATTATAAAGTCAATAAATGTTGAGAATATCTTTGGGCACACGACTCGAGTTAGTCTAAAACGTGCATTAGGGAATTTATTTCGAAAATCTGTTAACGACGCAGAAGAATGTACGCCCATCCCAGACGAGAAGAGACAAAGCCGATATCTGTGGTCTGAATGCTGTTTATTCTACATTCTAGTTAAAAAAATAATGAAAATCGTCACAAGGCAGTAGTTGTGTTTCCTAGTAGATTTCAGCAATGGTTATCTTTCCCAGATTGTTTATCGTGGCTCGTAATCATATGATCGTTTCAAGCTGCTTTAAATAGCAAATAACCTAGAAATATATTCTCTACGCAGTTAAATGTTTGAAAGTCTTTTATCGTAACTAATATGTAAAGTGATAATTTTGAGCCCATATGCTAGCTAGATTGTGGATACATTAAGAAATTCTGTTATTAAGTCACGTGAATTCACTGAGCGTGTGCATAAAATTTAATTAAATGTTTGAAAGTCATATATCGTAAATATGATATAAAATAATAATTTTGAGCCCATATATTTGATTGTGGATACATTGAAAAATTCTGTTATTATTAAGTCACGTGATTTCACTGGGCGTGTGCATAGCTGTCAGAATTATGGTAAACATGCTCGACCTCAATTACCTGAGAATTTAGGTCAATATTGTTGACACGGGCCAGGGACTTGTGAAACATGCAAACTAGGATCAAAGACTGGCTTTACACTCATGAAGTAGTTCTTTCACTTTGATTGAATTAGGCATACTGCTCATCAATCAATGTGAATTTGATATAGCGCCCCTTCAAGGTATCTACTCAGAGGCGCTCCAGGTCTGACTGTGGCTGAAAAAACAGGATTCATAATGCTGTTTTATTTTGAAAATAAAGCCTTTCATCACGCTGTTTTATTTTGCATCGTCTGTCTTTCAGCTGAAGAGCATAGGGCCAAAGTTGGTGCCGTTCTTCAAGACGCTGGCCATCTACTTCGTTCTGTTTGGTGATGGATCAAAACTGGAGTCAATCTTCTACTGTGCCATCAAATGTCTCCCAGTCATATCACTCATTGTCTTTGTCCTTCTACATGGCATGAGTTTCTCTGAGTATTACTCATATTCAAGGAAGATCCTCATTGGTCTCATCTTCTCTGTCCTTGGTGATGCCTTCATGGTCTGGAAATCGATGGGTTACTTTATTCATGGTGTTGCAATGTTTGCTATCGCACAGATCATGTATGCAAGTGCATTTGGGCTCAAGCCCTTTAATCCATACGCTGGAATAGCCTGTTCATTGATCGCTGCCACAACATACAGTTGTTTTTATCCAGGGTTAGATGGTGCATTGGTCCTCTTGACACTTCTCTATGTTCTTTTGATCTGCTTCATGATGTGGCGAGCGATTTCCCGTGTTCAGTTTTTCAACGACCTATGGACTTGGACAAAACTGTGTGGATGCGCAGGTGCCATGTTCTTCATGATCTCAGATTTTGTGATCGCGTGGGATAGGTTTGTTTCGCCTGTTCCCTATTCGCACCAGATCATCATGGTGACATACTACGCTGCTCAGCTCGGAATCACTCTCTCAGTGGTCGACAGCCAAGTGGATGCATTCCTTGAAGTTTCCAATTAAAGAAGAAGAAGAGTGTGAATGCTGAAAGTTGAATTATGCCTCAAACGATGTTTTCTTCCGCACAAAACTTTCCATTCTCCCCATAGTGGATTTTCTACTCGGTAGTGGTTACATGATATATCATTTACGTCAGGACATTTTCATATTTTAGTATATCGTGATGTTTTCGAAACGTGAAATGGCATTTGTCTGCATTCTCAGCAATCTTTCCTACAGAATATAGAATATTCTATAATTAGCCCATTGCAAGCTGCATCTTGGTTTACAGTCCTGAGCATCAATTTTTCAGACAATTTACTGACGTTATCATTTATTACAGATCATAATGAGCTCAATTGATGATAAAGCTTAACAATAGTGTGTACTTCCTGGCCTAATTTATGTGCTTACACTGAGGTACAATGCAAAAGAAGTACTGCCGTTACTCCTAATCAATACATGTACATGTATGCCAATTTTTATGAAACAGAAATGTACTGCAAAGACCATGTTATTTAACAAATGAAATTATTTCGCCACAGAACAATATTTAGTGAATAATTAAAGAAATGTCGGCATATGTTGATTGTGCACTCTTTCTTAATATTTACTGTAGCATATGGCTTGATGTAGCTTTCTTTGAATCTTCTTTGTGTTAATTTAATATCTTTGTTTCTGTTACTGTATGATATGATGGTCATTAACAATATGTACATCTTATGTAAGTATTATTTTTTTTTACGCTCGAGTCATTTTTCTTGTGTTTCTGTTACTGTATGATATGATGGTCATTAACAATATGTACATCTTATGTAAGTATTATTTTTTTTCACACTCGAGTCATTTTTCTTGTTTGCACTAAGTACAATATGCCAAGAATACTCCATTCTTGAGATTACCTAGACACATGCCTAGTATGACACATTAAAAGACCTATATAGAGTAAGCCTTTACTTTGTTTACTAGGGGAATCAGAAGTGGAATTCACACTTATTTTATTGTATGTCCTATTTGATGCAAGGACCAGTTATTTTGCTCGAAGTTAATATAGATCTGTAAGTTACAAAAGGAAGCATTTGAGTCTGGGAGGCTTGATTTCATATCCATTGGGTGGCTAAATACTATGATATGCAAGTGATTTTGTAATATTTAGGACTCAGAAGAATGTATATTTCATAATTATAATTAAGTACAAGCTATATTTATGTCGATATATATATATATCAATTAGGAGACATATATTCAATTATATTATTTCTCAGTTTATCAATGCAACTTTAGATATTTATCATTCTTGAACGTTATTGTTAGTGATGATGTAATATAGATTTACTTTAACATATTCCTGTTTGGCTTTCAGTTTTCTCAACTATCTTTTATGTGCTTCAATGGTATTTCATAATTGTGATGCTTTGTTTAAGTTTTCAATGGCTATTGATGGTTTGTGTTTAGCCTGGTGAAGCTACTGTTTTCTTAAACTTATGTTGCTTGACTACCAAGTAGGCCTAACTGTGTTTAAATACTGAGCTACAAACTCGTTAGCAACAGAAGAAAGATTTCCGGGGCTATGATGTATAATGCATTCTGTGCACACACGCTGGTTTTAGGTTCATTTGACAAGAAATTCTGTTTTTTGCTTGTCTTACTTGTATGTGTAATTAATGGGAAATTATTTATTTGTTTAACTGTTATAACAATTTTTGAGGAAATTGTTAAGTTTGGCTATTGGTATATGATCTGAAATGTTACAATAAATTGTATTTGATACACTCTTGAATGTGATATTGCATGCTTGCGAGCAGCGGAGACTAGTTGATTGAACTGTCCTTTATTATCATTTTTCAGACACTTTATGTGCATGTGTGTCCTTGCCTCACTGTTTAAAAATATGGCTGCTACATGGTATATCGTTTTGTGATCAAAAGAGAATTTCTACATTTCGGAAACAATGTTTGTCTATCAAAATGGAACTCTTCACCAGAAACAATTTGAAAATCCTTCTCGGTTAATATATGAATAGTTACTTTAAAACTCGTCTCTTCTCAAGTACGATGACTAGTCACTGTATTGTAACATGTCGTTTGAGTAAGACTGTGTTATTAATGCAATTTATAAGTATTGTATTGTTTAAGTACACTGCATATATTTTTACTTAAATTTAATTTAAATTTGTTCTATTATGAAGTATGTCTCATTTGTTTTTGGCAAGCTTAATAAAAATGCAAGTGCATGTTTTTGAAAATTAATATTTTCTTTTATTACAGTGTGAAATTTGACATATGTGTGTAGTTTAGTAAATGCTGATAAGGTGTGATGTAATGTAATTGTGAGAGGTGCTTGTAATGTAAGAGTTAGGTTTTGGCAGTGCTATATCTACACTTGATCGGATGGCCTGCTGGCTGTCGATGGCTCAGCATCTCAGCGACAGGAAACGATTACTTTATGACGCACATCAAGGCGAATACCATTTGCACTTGATCAGATAACCCATCTGCCCTGCAAGATCTTGCTGCTTTGGTGACTGCCCTTACTTGCGTACAGTTATTTATGGTAATTTATACCTGTCCATGTCTATCTCTGTATTTTTTATATAACGACAGGTCAGCTAGTCAGTGCTTTACTGGCGTGTATATTCTCACAGCTCTGTTTGGTGTCTCAAGTAGTCAGCATCTTGTGTACATGTGTGCAAACGAGGAAGAGGCAACCGCCTCTTCCTCTTGTTCCACGTCTTGTTCCAGTCCTTGACCTCGTCCACTGACATCTATTTGCTGTTGGTTGTTGACATTTTGGAATTTCTGAATCACTACTTGCATATATTATTTGCAGCAGCTTAGCAAGTAGAAGCAGCTGTTGAAACCAATAACGATAATGGTGTCAAAGTGAATGGAACAGAATACCACCAGCAGTTGATCTTCGTAGACCGCAAGATATCATACACAAGCAGGGCTGCTAATATCGCGATATCTGATGAATGGCTTAAGTCATTACTTACTTGAGTACTTCGATAATCGCCTAATATAAGCCACCATCCGATTATGTCATATGTTGAAAGTAGGGGTTCCTTCCAAGCTGGGATCATTCCCCTTTGGAACTCCTATTGTCCATTTTCTCCTATTTAGTTAAATGATTTACTTTATTAGTTAGTTATACTTAAACAGATGAATGTTATTTTGCTGTGTAATGAATTGTCAATGACGGTTTCAATAAACTTCTATTCTAAGTATTGCAATACTTTGTAATACTTTTTTGAATATCACTGCGAGATGAGCGAGGATCTGTGGTAAAACCAATCTACAACAACAGTCGTATGACAATGATATAATTCAAATAAGAGGTCATCATAAATCACAGCTATGAAATTAATGATTCCTTCCTATTATCCACAATAATTGATTGATATCCCTGACCTTCTAAAAAAAATGCTATACAAGGAATCCAGAGTCAGGCATGTATTAATTTTGGTGGAGGCCGCAACGCGCCGCCGCAGTGATGGGCTCACGGGAAGAGCCTACAATCGCCATTTTTCATTAAATTGGACTACTGCCTGGACATAGATATCACCCAAATAAAATGTATCAGTGGTGGTGGCAGACGCTGGTAGTTGCAATTTAACGACATTGCGATAATAAAGATCATTATTAGCCTCGTCGTCCTCCCTTATCCAGGCTTCGAACTGGCACTGCTAGGGTGCAATTAGTGGCGGGTTTAAAAAAGCGCTCCAATCGCTTGCCTTAAATACAGAGGTGCAAAAAACCAAGATTTTTAATAATCAGAAGTTGTTTTGGGGTTTTATTTGGTTTTCGATTATCCTTTTGATTTTGTCACAACAGTTTTGTTATGAAAAAAAAGCATAAAACAGGAATAAAACGAGCTTCAACTCGTTTTATAAGTAATTTAGCTTGATTTAAGACTGAATAACTCACAATTAGTAATATAATAGTAATATTAGTAAATTGAACAAAATATTTAAAAAAACAAAAATCGCCATTTTCCCTATCTTTTGGTTTTTTGTAAAAACCAAATAGCCGAAAAACCATGTTTGCTGCCCTGCTTAAATGGGAAGCTCTTCCCGTGAGGCGTGAGCCATGGTACACCATGCCGTGAGCCCATCATCGCAGGATTGTAACAGACAACATCGTCGTCCGGCGGGTTTCCATTGCGACGGCGCGCTGCTGCCTCCACTAAAATTATTGGGGGCGTGCTGCCGCGCATTTATCTGTCTGACTCTCTGGAACTGGATCCCTTGACTATCAATTTATTTTGATTAAGCGCCTGCGATTGAGCTTGTCCCCGTGACTTCGTCTGTGAGGTGCTGTAGAAATCGTGAATCTTCCAGCGCTACAAAATGCATGGCGCTGGGAAAGTAAACCACCATATTATAATTATACTATATTATAATTATATAACATGTCGTTGCACCCACACCCGCCTTCGAAATGATTGACAACTGACTATTTCTCGTTTGCCATTGGTTGGAATCGGGTCGCCAGCAAAGGTCAATGTCATTTGGATTAGGACGAAGATAAAGTCGTTCAGTTCGATACGAAACGGAAGAATTTCGAAGGAAAAGAAAAGAATTTTTACCGTTCTGTGGTTAGTTTGTGTGTCAGATATTTTTTAATATTTAAATTGGGTTGCTTGTTGTCGTATATGTCTGTAGCAAGGTTCATTTTCGATATTTGAGGTCAAACTAGACACCAATAAAGTTAGGTCGATAACACTATATGATCGTAGCTTAGGCCTAATGTAATTACAACTGGTATTAAATAAGTATGTTGTAATTGTGATGAGCCCAAATGTTATTGTAATTATATGGGAATGCGTGCCTCCAATGTCTGCTCAAAGCTCGATTATTGCAATTCCGTCCAACTCAGCCTTGATTCCACCCAACTAAAACGCGTGCATCTTATCCAAAACTCACTAGCCTGATCTGTAACCAACCAGACTGCCCAAGTATCATCACTTCACTCCCATCCTCAAATCACTCCACTGGCTAATATTCCCAGAGTGAAGTCCAAATCTTTATACCAGCTTTGCAGCTGCCTTTTTTGTTTTCTGAATATGATGTTCCAGCTATCAACTAGTTAACACAGCTGCATTGCCCATCTCTGAATACATTGTTGTCAACTAATCGCAGAGAACATTTCTGTACGGGTTATTCAGTGGTTATCTCTGAATTAATGTGCATTCTACTGTGTGTATATACATGCTGTTGAGTGTGCTTCCTACACCCTTTGCAAATGAGCAAGATACTCTTGACTACAATTGTGTAATATTTGCGAGATGAGTCCTTAAAGAGATTTGTCGAATTGTGCTGTGTAAATGTACAGATCCACGTGTGTGTATATATAACTACTTTCATCATTTATTAATACAGACACATGAGAACACTTTGCCACTGCACATATGCTGTTGTATTTAAGTAAGTAAGTATATTCTTTATTCGATTTGCTGCTGACTGCATTTTCGGTGTATGTGAAAGAGTCTTTGTGCACAAATCATCTTTATAATAAGTGTTGGCTCTGTTCAGCAAACATTTTCAAGCTATCTTCAAACACGGTTAGATAGAACTTTTGTACTGTTGTTAGATACCTAAAATGCTATATTAAAGATGACTAGGGTTGTTAATACCGTTTTTTGGGGCAAACCGGTTACCGGATTTTAAAAACCGGTTTTAAACTGGTTACCGGTTTTTACTGGTGTTCTTAGAAAAATATTAAAAATTGTCATAAAAGTTTTTTAACACAACTATGGACGTTATTTTATGTATTACATGTCGCAAATCGCAGTGCGGTGTCAACGAAGTTGTCCCACACATCAGACTTATTACTGTGACTAGCCATGTTGTAAAGCACCAGCCGAATTTATTTTAATGTTGCTTTAATGTTAATTTAAGGTTGTAGGCCTACTTGTTTTGAAGGGTAGCTATTCATGAACACATTTAAAGTTGACTGGCTTGACAACCTTTGTTTACTCATAATGGTCCAGCCATCTCTCCCGCTCATTAATTATTTGGCTCCATTGTGTTCATCATTACTTAGCCTATCGCAATGGGGCACTGTAGCCCTTGAGGGCGAGGCTGATAATTAGGCCATACCAACCTCATGATTGATGTGGCCTCCTGCTAGGCTGAGTAGTAATTTCACTTTCACCCAACAGATGCCTACACCGGTTTGCAAATGTCAGAAACCGTTTAACATTCATAAATTTGACTTGATAGACATGGGCATGCATTCATTCACAGACATAAATGCCTCATCCATACCCAACATGAACCTGGTTAGCATGCCCATAAATATCACTACATTTGGCCAGGAATTTCCAGTCATTCGATTAGCGTGATGTGCATGATCATTCACAGGAACTCTGATCACATTATGAACTGTTTTTGGTGTGAGAGAGACTATATTGTAGCTGTTTGGGATTATTTGTAAGCATGTGAATCAGATTCATGTGAATCAGATTCATTTGGGCCATGAATGAATCTCATTAGGAGGTTGTCATTCAGCACTGCATTATGTCAAGTTATATGTGAAATAAAAACATATGCATATATTTAAATGTCATATTGAGTTCCAATATGTACTTGCAAAAGCATTTTCTGGCCTTTTGTAGCTCAGTTACCTAAGTATCTAGGGTTTGGTTATTGTGATTCTCTTTAACCAGCATTAGAGAGAAAGATTTGCACCAATTACTACTTCTATACAATTCAAAGGCTTTGAAACCAAATTCCAACATATTGCACATTGGTTGCAATCATTGCATTGGCTTTCATTGGAGGAGAGCATCCAGTTTCAGGCATGTGTTGCTTAGTTTTCAAGGTATTACACGTTAGCCAGCCGACAACTTGTCTTTTGTGGTTGCTCATCCTTCAGACTCGTAATTGTTTCACTCGTTTGTTCGATGATTCAACTCTTGTTTAAACCGAACCAGAACATTACTCGGTTCCGGGTCTCTCTTGGTTTCTGCCATAAGCATTTATTATCAGTTACTTGTTTCTGTATGCTCTCCATTTTCTGTGATGTAGTCTCGTCTTTTTGGGTCTGCTCGTATGTTGTGGCTTGTCTTCTGGGCATAATAGATTTGTGCAAGTGTTTCCACGTGTGATTGAATGAAACCATAGTGTAAGAATTATCTTTGGTATGTGTGTATGAAGGCCAACACGAGTGTTGATGGAATAGTGACACACCTGCCGACCGACAAATTGACATACAGATTGAATAAAAGGAATGCAGGAATATGTGCATGTTGTGTTAAATGTGTTAGTTTTCTAGTTAAGTTTTATTTTGCATTGGCTCTGAAGCTCTGGTAGTAGCTTTTGTTTGGTGCATTGCTCTAGAAGCACTGGTCGTAAATACTGTCAGTCAACTGGTTGTTGTCCTCCAGTTTTTGACTTTTACTTGACCTGTGTGTGTGTATGTATGGTCTGTTGAGTGGCACTAAAGGTATAATTTATTTGTAGAGGTCATCTAAACCTGTAACAAGATATTTGGTATGGCTGTAGCCAGTGAAGGTGACCTGTATATGTCATTGGCCTGATTCTATTGATTTTTGGACTTGGAGAATTCCACCGATTGCTTTGTTTATTAGCTGAGCTTGATGATTTGTCATGCTCTGCTAGCTGGCCCTATTAAACAGATGCAGACTGATCTGAGTGTGCTACCTTATGTGGTAAGCTGTAGGATGTTTGCTCTTTTTTTGTTAACATATTTCGTTCTGTCTGTGATGTTTTTATGTGTCTTGCAGTGTAAAGCGGTGCACGTATACGTATTGCTGACCTCTTTGCACTGTCTCTTTATTCTGTTTCTTCTCCATGTATATGCAATGTTTTCAAAGTCTGCTTAACGTGATTGGTCATGGCCATTTCATTCTTAGCATCTTCAACATAATCCTGTCTGGTTCTTCCATCCTTATCTTTCTCTTAATTGCTATTTATTTATCGGCAGATTTTTTAACGATGAAGACTCTGTTTAAGTGATTGCAAGTTTAATTTGTTTTGTTTGTTGTGTTAATTTGACAGAGAACGACCTAAATTATGCATCGAGCAAAACTTGCGATTCAGAATGTTCGCTCCTTGGCTTCACTGGCATACCAAGTTCAAAGGTCATCATCAGGTGCAGTGAAAGCACAAGGTCTCCTGAATCGAGGTCGATTTGCAACGAGGTACTATGCGACCTCAGCATCAGCTGAGCCGTTCCTTAATGGCAGCTCCTCAATTTATGTTGAGGAGATGTACAATTCGTGGTTGCAAGACCCCAAAAGTGTGCACAAGGTGAGGAGGCAATGTCTGAGTTTGCCAAGACGATTCTTCCTTTTGTGTGTAAATGACATTCTGGTTTCAGTATTTGGTTACAGCAGTTGTCTATAGTCACTCGCCACAAGTATTTAGCACTCATTAAGTGCCACATAAATTTTAGGTGAATCGGATGTGGTGAATGCCTGTTGTGTTGTTTTATACAGTTAGTTACAATGAAACGTATTTGCGTCTGATCATTGTATAATATGTAATGTGAGTTCGGAGCATGTTGAATAAAACATTTCCTAGAGATAACATTTTGGCCAGTTTTATTCCCATCTAAATGAAGTGAATTAATTTTGCTCATTGCTTTAACTGAGTATGGTATAGAAAGTCATGAACTGGGAATGCAAATGCAGTATTATATATTCAATAATTAAGAGATAATTCCAGAATGATTTGTTTGCTTGCTGTGAATTGCTTTGACAGACAAACACTAACAGAATGACAGACAAACACTAACCGAATGACAGACAAACACTAACAGAATGACAGACAAACACTATCAGAATGACAGACAAACACTAACAGAATGACAGACAAACACTAACCGAATGACAGACAAACACTAACCGAATGACAGACAAACACTAACAGAATGACAGACAAACACTAACAGAATGACAGACAAACACTAACAGAATGACAGACAAACACTATCGGAATGACAGACAAACACTATCAGAATGACAGACAAACACTAACAGAATGACAGACAAACACTAACAGAATGACAGACAAACACTAACCGAATGACAAACACTAACAGAATGACAGACAAACACTATGAGAATGACAAACACTAACAGAATGACAGACAAAACTAACCGAATGACAGACAAACACTAACAGAATGACAGACAAACACTATCAGAATGACAGACAAACACTAACAGAATGACAGACAAACACTAACCGAATGACAGACAAACACTAACAGAATGACAGACAAACACTAACAGAATGACAAACACTAACAGAATGACAGACAAACACTATGAGAATGACAAACACTAACAGAATGACAGACAAAACTAACCGAATGACAGACAAACACTAACAGAATGACAGACAAACACTATCAGAATGACAGACAAACACTAACAGAATGACAGACAAACACTAACCGAATGACAGACAAACACTAACAGAATGACAGACAAACACTAACAGAATGACAGACAAACACTATCAGAATGACAGACAAACACTAACAGAATGACAGACAGACACTAACCGAATGACAGACAAACACTAGCAGAATGACAGACAAACACTATCAGAATGACAGACAAACACTAACAGAATGACAGACAAACACTAACCGAATGACAGACAAACGCTAACAGAATGACAGACAAACACTAACAGAATGACAAACACTAACAGAATGACAAACACTAACAGAATGACAAACACTAACAGAATGGCTGGCTTACTAAATGACTCATTCAGACTCACTTATTCACTTGCTCACTCCATTGATTCATACACTGATTGATTCATTCATTCATTCGTTCATTGAATAGATATGGGAAGAGACAACGGATTAGTACTGCACCCTTTCTTTTGGCCTCGGCTGAGCTATAGCGCTATATAAATTGTCTTACTATTATTATTGAATGTTTTGCATTGATGTTTCAGCGTGAATTAAGTTGTCACCCTCCTGTGTTGTCTTTACAGTCGTGGGATGTGTTTTTTCGCAATGCTACCCATGGAGCTCCTCCTGGTGTAGCTTACTCAGCACCACCCAGTCTCAGCACCAGCGTTAACAAGCTCGCAGGAGCGGTGCAATCTACTGCTGTTGGTTTTCCGGGGGTCGTGGACACGAAACTGATTGATGACCATCTGGCTGTCCAGGCCATTATTCGTTCCTACCAGGTAAGGTTTGGTTGCCAGTCAAATGTTCAGTTTGTGGGTACCAAAATATGTCTGTTTTTAAATAATGGTGCCTTACTGTTTACTGTCCTGTGGTGTCTGTGACCTCCTGGATGTTAGCGGTTTTGCTCAAAGGATTGTGAAGGTTGAATTCAATTTTACTTATACATATATGTGAACTTCATTTGATGACCTGCGTATTTTGACAATGTCTACAAGTTTGTTGTTAGGTATTTAAACTTCTGTATTTTATTTACATGCAATATACAGAATGAGGTGTGTAATAGTGTAGCATTTAGCATGCTCTACTGTCAACAAAGAGGTCGGGGTTCAAATCCTCTCTATCGCAGAATTTTTGGTTTGAGGTTTCTACTTCACGTGCACCCCAAGCCAACTCAGTATAATGAGCACCCTGACCGTACATTGTGACTGAGGAGATCTGATGGTGAGGGAGAGGGCTGGCCACCAACTCTTGTTATTACAAGACTATAAAAATGAAGTTGCAAATACTTCATATATCCATTGCTGCCTATCAGGGTTTGCTTAAGTGACTGCACTTCTCTATTCTCCCAAAGAATACGTGACTTCTTTTGAGTTGTAAGATGCACTTTGGCTCAGTTTCTACTTTGAAATGTTGTCACATATATTCATTTTGTTTTTCCAAAGTAATAATGATAAATATTCATTTGAAATATGATAATTGACTGCTTCAGCTAGCTGAGTCACTGATGCTTGAAGAGAAGTGATAATAATATTAGAGAAGTTCGCAGAATCTCGTCTATATTCTGATAAGCTAATCAACTGTTTCATAGTAATGAACCGAATAGGTGCCACTCAAGAGATATCAAACCTTATTGTACTTTGTTTTCTTATCACAAAATGTCATGAGTTGCTTTGTGCCCGTTCTTATACAATTGTCTAATTCTGACTCTTGTTATTCTGTCACAATCTGAAATGTTCATCAAGCTTTCTCTTTCCCATTTAATCTGCTTAATTTTCTATTGAAGACAATAACTATGAACCTAATAATTCATTTGGCATTGCTGGAATGCGATCATTATTGTTACCATAAACCTCCTACATAAGCAGACAATGCTATATTAATCCTTTGTAGGTTGAAGACTCAGAGATAAAATACAGCCATGTTGACCTCTGAAAGTGTGGTACTCTACTGTTAAGCACTCCATGCTATCACTTGTGTGAGGCATATCTGTTTACAGGTTTATTCCAAGAAATGTTGCTATATATATATCAGGATTTGTTTGATAAATGGAGTGCTGGTCATTGCTCACAGTGAACTGTCAAGTCCAGACATATCTGGTCTGATTTATGAATGTAGGGCCAGATGCATTCTGGACCATTCTGTACTGAAGAACCTTTCCTTGGTGCATTCAACTTCTGAATGATGCATGATGCATGAAACAGAGCTGTGCATTACCGGTGCTATTGTACACATTCGCTTATATGAAAATATATCTGTTTATGTATATGTGTATACATATGTATATATGTATGTGTATTTATATAGCGCCTTGTAAGTTCCCGGCTGCCCATGCTTGCTAGTGTAAGTGATGTTAAAGAGTGCATACGTAGGCAAACAGTGCTTAGATAAATAGAGAAGAAGCCATTGGTTGGTTCCTGCACAAATACATATCCAGACCAACAAGTTCTTATGTGGATTTGATTGTTTATATTTATTTATTTATAGTGCTGATTTATCAGAGGCTTAAAATAATGAGTAAGACTATTCAACTATATAAATGTTTGCATCTTTTGGCTTTTTAATATTCTAGGGATATTCTATTCATTTGCTCAAAATTAACTTCCTCAACTGATTGAAACGAACTCTTATGAATTGATTAAATTGCATATATTAATTTGTCAGTGATGAATCAAGATTTGAACCACAGAGTGTCAAGCAGCGTCAGTGAAGACTAAGGCCAACCTGTAATCATGAGTTCCAGAATCAATAAGACAATGTGCCATATCAGTGAATTTAAGTAACACATTGTGTAGAACTACACTTAAGTACTTGTGTTGTAAAACTCCATGTGCAGTGTAATGGTAATTGTCAATTTATGTGGTGCCACTTGTTTGAACAAAATGGTCCTCAAGCATTTGTGGAAAAGTGGCAATGAGAGGCCAAAAAGCTCGTGGTTCAGGTTGTTAGGTAGCTTGTTCCAAGAGGATGGACCAACCATAGCAACATTTCTGTGCTGGACCATGACATTTTTCAGACCAATGGAACAACCTCAAGTGGCCATGCTTTGCTGAAATGTAGAAATATGCGACCGGGGAGGATATGTCATTTGGTCAGTATGGAAGCTGCTAAGGGAATATTTTGGCACAGAACTCTGGTGATTGGTCCTTCCATTGTGAGGAAAATGGATTAATTATTATAAGACTTCAACACAAATGTCACTAGTTAGATACTAGGAAAACGAGAACATTGCATATGTGTACTTATCAGAAAATGGAGCTCCCTGCTTCAGAACAGAGGTGTACTTAGGGAATTAGGGCTTCCAACATCTGGAAATATTGTTTACCATGATGGTTAAGTGACTGTTTTGAATAGGGTGATGAATGATGATGGTTAACAGAATAGTAGTTGAGTGTAGTTAATCCATTTTTTAGGTTTGCTGGAGTTGTATGGTTTCTCTTGAATTACCCAGTGCTACTCTGCTTCTCTGGATGTGTCAAATCAAGAATCTTGTGATTGACTTTGAAAGAGTTGGTTAATCATCATAGAAGCTAGCCATGATCATTTTGTAGTCTGAGGATTTTGCTTGGACTGTTTAAAAAGGTTCGAGGCCATAATATTGCTGATCTTGATCCACTTGGCATATCTGCCGCTGACCTTGACCCGAGTGATGTCCCTGAGCTGCTGCTGTCTAACTATAAATTTGGTATGTATTGGAAGTGTGCTTGTTCTCCTGCTCGGTTTGCTCTTTGGTTGGTCTATCTAGGTTCAGCATGTGTAGATGCATGCATGGTGCATGCATACATGCTTTTAGTTGTACTTTAGCTGCATGGCTTAGTTTTCTTTCTTAGAGGCTCTTTAGCTGAGCACAGTAGTTGTAGATCTTATTTCATCAAGTTGTCAATTTCCTTTAGTGATCATTTCTGTGAATAATAAAATGCCTAATATGCAACAAAAGAATGCTTGTCAATATTGCGTTTTAAAATTCCACAGGATCTTAATATTTGACCATTTTCAGTTGTAGTTTGTTTTGAACATTTTGTCCTGAATGAATTTTTTGCTATGCAGTCCAATAGATGTAGTTTTCTAGGTTCTTTGATGCAGTGCATTGGCCATGAGCAATTGTTTGGGATTAAAATTATTTGCAAGGAAACTTCCCCATTACTCTGTCACTTAAGGGTGCATTTGGATATTAGACTCTGAAAAGATGTTTGTATCAGTTGACTTTTCCTGTTTATATGGTCTCTGTTTTCTTGGTTGATCAAGTTTTTAAGAGTAACATAAACTTTTCAGTAATATTGTTTGTGGGCAGAAAATTCTGGGATCAAATTTCATGATGATCTGTATGCATTCGTTTGATTGCCAGTGAGTTAACTTTTTCATGGGCCAATGTTTCTGATGCCATTGTTTGGATGTGATTAAAATATTAAACTTAAATGATTTCTGGATTTAAAAAATTCTGTGTAGCAATATGGAAAGTAGTGTCAAACTTATGAGTGGTCAGATAAAATTTCATTGTAATCCATATGCATTTGTATAATGACCAGTGAGTTAACACCTTAAAATTACGAATGTTGCTGGCACCATTAGGTAAAATTTTAAACTTAAAAGTTCTCTATAAATTCAGTTTAGTAAATTTGGAATGCACATGGCCAACTTATTCAGGTGTGTGAAGCACTTGTTTTACCATTTGTGAATTGTTGCCTGGTTGAATCAGTTTTCTGGATGTCTATTTTGCCATTTTCCCAGTTTATGTATTCTGTGTAAGGTACAGTTACTTGCATTCACACATCGTTGAATGCTAAAAATCTAAATCATGAGACTCAACTTCGAAGAAGTGCTGTGGTCACTAAGTTAAATTGTAACTGCAAAAGGATGAGCCTCTGACTGTTTTGATCAGAGGTTCTATCTGTATACATGAGGAACTGCTGTCTATGCAGAAACACATTGACTTAAAGTTTCTAATGTTAATGCACAATTGTTTTGCTGCCAAGACCAAGTTTTCCTTCGGGAGTGTTGTGTGCTGGGGTTATCCATATCAGATCATAGGGTCCTTCACTTTGCCACTTGAGGCAACCTGGTTGTCCATAGGGTTCAAACTTCTACTGTGCGCCATAAAAGCTTTGTGTGGTCGGTCTATCTTTATGGAAAAGGTTGTCCTGCAATCTTTGTAATGGACTTCTTGGTGTTTTTTTGCCCACTTTCCGAAAGCGTTTGGAAACCATTCGTTTCGATCGTGGTTTGGTATGTGTCAGGGCGGGTGGGCGACACGAGGAGCGCCTCTGATGAGTTTCTATTCAAGTGGCACTATATAAATTTTGTAAATTATTGCAATTTGGTTGACCAGTTTTCTGTCTCCTTTATTGATGGGATAATAATCTACTGATCTCAAAATGTTTAGTTTAAGATCATCATAGACCATGAATAATTGTTTGGGATTAATAGAATCGTGGACTTTAGAAATGCTGTCTTCATTGGTCTTTCTTCCCCCAATTCTCAAACGTCAATCTATTCTTAATGCCTCTGCTCGTCTACTTTGTGGCATACTAGAGTTTCATGCCAATATATCATGCTTTATTTGGGACTCCTTCATTGGTTCCATATTCAACAGCATATACAGTTTAAAACCATTTCCCTTATGCACAATTGCCTAGTTGGGGTGGCCCAGACCTACCTGAGGCTTTCTGTCCTTTAGTGTCCTCTTTACCTGCAACATCCTCCTTGTGATCTTACACTCGCGACCTTCTGGTTGTTCCTCTCATGCACTCCTCTGCTTTGGCCCAGTACCAGAAATTAGCCTATGTTGACCCCACAGCTTGGAACTGTATTCCACAGTCCCTGCATCTGGAGTTACTTGCCATCTCACCTAACCAGTTCTGTAGATACCTTTATAGACTTTTCTGTTCCCTTGCCCTAACAGTTGACAAATACATAGAGCCGTTGAGAGTGCTGCTGATATGAGTAATGCTATATACATGCTTGATTACATTACAGTAGTTTGACAAAATGGGTTGAAATGTTGACTATTTCAAATGAAGTGAAAGTATCTTAGAATTTAATTTATACATGACGGATAATTACATATTGTGATTCTAGTGATGTAATGAAATTGAGTAAAGATGTTGCCAGATAGAATAAATGACCGCTTGTATTGATACAGTTGGCTACATAGGTGATGTAATTTTAAGAACAAATGTCCATGTTATGCTTTTTGGCCAAATCGAGATAGAAGTACTTACTATTTCAGTTAAGAAAATCATGTTTATTTTGTTTTGTGCCAATCATTTCAGTTTAGTTTTTTTAGTCTTATTTCTGAGAATCATCGTTGTTTTGGTTCAGTTTTATTCATGTTATCGCTTTGGCTTTGAAGATGTACATTAACATAAAATCCAGAAATTACTGTAGTCTGTCACCCAATAATCATTGTTCATCAATACAATGAAAAGTTGAAACTAGAATGGCCACCCTCCTCCCACTCACATCTTTATGACATAAAGAGTTGAGTGGGAGTGGATGGGGTGACAGTAATTTATGCATATACAACATTCGACTGCATCATTGCTGAAAATTCAAACAAAATGGTGCTTTTTATAGCTTTTATTCAAAATATCAGTATCATTCTTGTTTATATTTTGTTCTATGTCAATTCTTTTTTATTTAGCTTTTTTCTCTATTTTGTTTTAGCTCTCAATTTATTTATGGTTTTCATGAACGATTGTTTAATCTTTTTAGTTCTCAATTTAGTTTTGTTAGAGAAATGAACACTGGGAGATAGGTGGCCTTTTACATGTTTTTAGATAAGAGGACATATTTTGTCTGACCTTGACCCTTTGGGAATAAGTCGGGCTGCCAAAGATGCTCCAAATAAAGAGGAATTGAGGATGAAACTGTTGACCACCTACAAATACCATACCTTGTATAATATTGGTAAGAACTGTTTAGTGTGATGGTGGTGATGATGACGGTGATGTCTGTGGTATAAGATGCCAGGCAAAGATATGGTAAATAGATTTTGTGTTATGGTAAGTATATCTTCAGGCAATACTGGTGATCGTCAGTTGGACTCAGTCATTAGAAACACTTTTCTTGATTTCTGGGTATATTTTTAATTTTTCACAGTTTATTGTGATTTCCTTTATACATTAGAGTCAATAATTCTGAAGTGCATGCCTTGTTTTTTAGTTTATTTCTTCACTGAATGTTTAGGTCAGCTTTGTGCACGTGGATCTGTTTTGTGTGGATGATTGTCCATTCGTTACCGAATACATATGCCTTGGCTTCATTAACAGTTGTTGTTAATATATTAATTGGTTTCTTTTTTCTACTAAGTGCCATCAGTTCCTATATATTGGCAATCCCTTATTAACTGCTTGCAATTAATCATTTATTTAAATAACTTAATTATGATTTGATTTTTAGTTTTTTACTCTTTATTTCTTCATGTGTTTCAAACTTTCGATAACTCTGTATAGTATGTGTACATGCGTTTCAAGTTCCATTTTTTCTTTGTTGGTGAACTTTTCAACTTAACTTTTATCTTTTTGAAGAAATTCTGCTGATTGGTTTAAGACTTGTTTGGCCTTTTATGGCTGTTCTATAGACTTGTACACATGTTTTTTTATTAATTATTTCAACCTTTGAACTTCATTTATGAAAATTTTAAAGTTATGAATGTGATACTATTGTAGGAAGTTTTACTGATTGTAAAAACAAATTTTAGCAGTATTTTAATTATTTACATGTCTACATATTTTTTATGACTTTATTAAAAATTAAAAGGTAATTTGTTCACATTTGCATCGAAATCGGTCAGTTCATAAAATCTTATTTGACAAGCAAAGTTTTTTAATCGATTAATTAATGAAACGATTTTCATTAATTTCCAATTTCTTGATATAATCTTTTTTAACATTTTCGGCAGAATCCAATCTATTAATAGATCTGCCTTTGCCTTGTAGTCATCATCGTCTGCATTATTAAAGTCCATCATCAATGTTATTGTCATTATTGTTGTATCATGGTCATTAAGTTCATCATCATTTGCAATTTATCAGTAGTGAACTTGGCTGTTAATGCATACAGCGTAGAATACACTGACTCTGTGCTGTTTGTGGGGAAGAACAGATGGTGAGGGTGATGAGACACCCCCACCCCCTCGTGTACTGAGGTTAAGAAAGTTATGTTGCTGGCACTGCTAACTTTAGAAAAGCACCAACACTCCTTTTTGTGCTGACTTAAAGAGTCCTAGCTTGGCTCTTCTTCTTTCAATATCACATTTATGTAGTGTTATTAGAAGATGGACTTGTGTTTATAAATGTGACCCCTCTGACCAAAAGGAGGCTTAACTCGGATTTTTTGCAATTCGAGTGTCATATACCATTTTAAAGAGTAAAGTCTCTTCTTTAAAATGACACTAACTTTATTGTTTTATGATACTTCTGTCCAAAGTTATGAGCGAAATTTGCTTGGATGTTCCATCAGTATTTGAGAAAAATGCATCTAAGTTTGGTATAATTTCTTATGGAAAATTCCTAATCAACCTTGTTCAGAATTGTCTGAATTTGAAATAGACAAACTACCTTATGTCTGTTGTCTACTGCAGCAAAGGTTAGACAAATGTCTGGGCCTTCTACTCATATCAAGTTTGCTACCCTAGCCTCAAGCTGAGCTTGGCTATTAATGGCAAATTATAAGAAGTCATTTAATAATTAAAACAATGGCTGCCAAAAAGTCATCTAGAAGTCATTAAAAAAAATTTTTTTTTCAAACATTTTAGTTTTTATGTGTTCAAAACATAGTAAATATTAATTTCTGTCAGAAACAGGAAATTAAAAAACTGTCTTTGTCTCACATTTTTGCAATTATCTCACTAACGTGTGCGGTGACTTAAGCCTCCTTTAGCCTCCTTTTTGTCAGATGGGTCACAAATAAAGGAAGTGACAACCTCTTTGCCACCTCACGGGGGTTGGCTCAGTGGTGGTAGGTGTCCTTTGTGTTTCTTGGTTGATTGATGTTCCTTCAATTAATCATTTCCATTCTGCAGTCATTTATGTCTCAAAGAGATTATGATAAACTTCAAATGAGGTTGTTCTAAGTTGATCATAATCACTCTCACAGCTTTTCACTGTTTGGTGGCACATCTTAGTAAATTTATTAATATTTTAATTGCATATATGTAATTGATGTAAACACTGACATTGTTGTTGTGCTTCTGAACCAGCTGAGCCAGACATGGATCGAGTGTTTCAACTTCCACCAACCACGTACATCGGTGGAAATGAACAGAAGCTGACTCTTCGGGAGATCGTCAATCGTCTGGAGGTCAGTTTTCCACACGCATCAATCACAAATGACACAACTGTTCATCATTACCAATTCATTTGCTAATCGAAGGTAATGGCAGGCAAGCTAATTCCACTGGCGCTATATGAGCTTTAGTTAAAACGTTCATGCTGAGGAGGAGGAGGAGGAGAGTATTTCAAAACAGTGAAGACTCTCATTTGCTGTTGCAGAGCATCTACTGTCATCACATTGGTGTGGAGTACATGTTCATAAACAACCTGGAGCAATGCGATTGGATTAAGAAGCGTTTTGAGACGCCGTACGCCATGAAGCTGACGAATCAGGAGAAGCGGACTCTGATGAAGCGTCTCATCCGATCGACTCGTTTCGAGGAGTTTCTGGCGAAGAAGTGGTCTTCAGAGAAACGCTTTGGTCTGGAGGGATGTGAGGTTCTCATTCCAGCAATGAAGAAGGTCATCGATTCTTCAAGTGCAATTGGTGTTGACAGCTTTGTTATTGGAATGCCTCACAGGTGAGTGACCAATCGATGATGATGATGACCTTTTCTTTCAGTTACCGGCGAGGCTTTGACTTTTTCGACTAATTGTGACTTTGCTTTGTTTCCATTTGGACACAGTGTCACTTGAAGCTCTCTGCATTGTTCAGTGTGCCTGTGCTCTGAAGAAGAATATCAAAGTTTGTTTCATCATTGTTTATGTTTCTGCCTTACATTTACCACATGATTATATCTGCTGCCTATCTAAACAGATATAGTAACTGTATTTCTCATGTAGTTGTTAATAGAGGCCCCAGCATCTGTAATAGGAAATTTATTCTTAGAAGACAAGTTGAGGTCTGACTAGCATTGCTCCTGTTTGTCTTTAGTGCAATATAGGTAATTTTTATTTTAAAATTAGTTTGTTGTTGTTTTTATTATAATCATTTAAGCTGGAACTAGTTAGTAATGTCTTTGTTTCTTTTTGTTACAAGGGGGCGCTTGAACGTGTTGGCTAATGTCTGTCGAAAGCCGCTGGAGCATATCTTCTGTCAGTTTGATTCCAAACTGGAGGCTGCGGATGAGGGAAGTGGAGATGTCAAGTATCATCTGGGAATGTCACATGAGCGAGTGAACAGAACAACAAAGAAGACCATTCGATTGGCAGTTGTGGCAAATCCATCGCATCTGGAAGCTTGCGATCCTGTGGTTCAAGGGAAAACCAAGGCCGAACAGTACTATCAGGGAGATAGGGAGGGAAAGAAAGTGAGTTCAGATTCTTGCTTTGGTTCCTATGAGTGTTTCCTATAATTTCATACTGTATCGTATCAAAAGAATAACTGTTGCCTTAATTATAAATGAGCATATTCTAAATTTTCAGAATTTGATGGAAAAACAGTTTCATATTTATTTTAATTTTCTTTATTCATCTGTTGCATTCTGATACTGGCTTGCTGCTAGAGTTTCTGTTAAGGACAGTTTAGGATCACATGCTTTCAGCTGCTGTATTGATTTTATTTGAAATCGTATACCACAGATGGCTGTTAGCTGACTCTTAATCATCAGTTAAGGTCTTGGTTTGACTCTATTGGTCTCTAGTAACATCATTTATGTCACAGATTTAGATTGACTTACTTTACACAAGTAATAAGTGCTCAAGTACATAAATAAAAGTGCCAACAATATATAAATAAACTGAAAATAAATATCAAATGATTTTAATAAAAATCACTGTTTTATGCAGACACCTTTATATTTACTTAGTTTCTAGTGGAAATTGGATGCACAGCATACTTTGGCATTTTTGACACCAGTTGCTTTTGAAAATATATTAGAATGTTTAGCTAAATTCATTGATTGAGTTTCGGTAGTGATGCGTCCTTACGTTTGCTTGTGTTGCACTGGACATAAAATTTTGTCCCTTTGTTTCTCGTAGTCACATTAGTTTAGAATATATGTGTGTGTATATATATATATGTACATGTATATATATATATATATACATGAATCACTGTTTTATGCAGACACCTTCATATTTTCTTAGCTTAATATATATATATATATATATATATATATATATTATAAAAGTACACACTGCATCAGATGTCCTTCAAGAAGGATATTATACTAGGCATGTTTACATTTGAGTATCATCATTATAATATTCTATAATTTTTACAGTGGCTATGTTCGTTGCGTGTGTCAGGTGATGAGTATCCTGTTGCATGGTGATGCTGCCTTTGCTGGTCAGGGAATAGTATATGAAACGTTCCATTTGAGTGATCTTCCAGACTACACTACTAATGGCACTGTTCATATTGTAGTGAACAATCAGGTATGAGTACCAACGAAGATAACCTGAAACTAGGGCGGCATAGGTGGAAATCGCCTCGTACAGTCGCCTTGTTAAAAATAAAAAACTTTTAGTTCCAGAATTTTTTTATAAACATTTAGCAATCTATAAACGAAAGTTAAAAATTTAAAGCTGTATTAGTAGTTATAACAGGCACAAACATTTATTTTGTTACTTTTTCATTACACAAAACAGTGACGAAAGTAACAATTTTTTAGCTTTGCCTGTTGATGGTACTTGCTGGACCAGAGTTGCCACCCACTACTTCGATTTGTACCCAAATCCGGCAAAAAGTGCATCCAAATACTTGGATTCGGTACTCTGTGGAAATTGTCTACTCGGTTATGCCCTACCTGTAACAATAAATAGTTTGGTTAGTGAAGAGCATGGACTTTGAATTACAACAAACACTTGAGGTATAAACAAGCTGCGGAGATGTTCATTTCCGAGGAAACGTTGTGTACTCTGGCCTGGATTGTGGCTGATTAGGTGCTCTGTTTGAGCGTCATGTGGCTACTTGAGACAACCAACAGGAAGGTCATTTGCGACCTAATGCTACAAAATGAAGTCAAATGGTAACTTGTGGGCTGTGTGTCGTGCAGGAATCTGGGACCTAAAGACTACGTAGTGCAATATCCAAACTTAACCCACGACACTCTGCAAACAAAATGATTAAGCATGTGGATGACCTTCTACATCCTAATTCCATCCAGTAACCGCAGGTTTATAATGTCTTAAATTGAACATGTCACAGCATTGGCTAATTCTTGCAATTGAGAGCTGAATCATTCTAAGGTCCAGGAAATGATTGTTTGGCAGCCAATGAAAAGCCTGGGAGAGGATCTTCCAAAAGAATCTTTGAGGAACATCTGAACATCATCATTTTCGATGTATGCCCTCTGCATTCTAGCTGTACACTGTTAATGAGCCAATCTCTGAGTGATGTAACAAATGCAAATGTCGCAGATGACCTGAGTCCTGCGTGGTGGGACTCCGTGGAGGAGAGGAATGCATGTCTTTTAGCCAACGTGATGACTGGTTCTATCTAGATTCTCAACCAGAATCATACCAAAATTAATGGCAACTTTGCCAGACAGCAGACTCCAACCTTTTTTCAACCATCATGAGTAACCCAGCACATGTATTACATCAACTATTGCCTCTTGGGAAAACTTATATACTCACTATGCCCTTTAGCCCACAATATAATCAACTCCCTAGTTCATAAAACCTCTGGCACTCTAATGCTATATATTTAAATCTATATATTTATCTATTTGATGAACTATGTACACCAAATTGTGGTTAGCAGTTGGGTTTTCAGTATAGGATATACTTCATTAATTATGTGATTATTATATATATATATAGTCTTTCTTGATTTCTTCTGTACTTTGTGGCATTGCATACCAGGTGACAGTCTTATGGTCGCTTTCCTCTCCCCAAATTTCAGAGGGAAAATGCTTACCAAGCACCAATTATGCAGGATTTATTTTTTGGGTCAGGAATAAATTTTTGGCCCATCACTGAAATTTTTGCTGGGCTTATGCTTCATATTTAGTGTCTTGCATAATTTATTAATGATAATAGGAAGGAATCATTAATTTCATAGCTGTGATTTATGATGACCTCTTATTTGAATTATATCATTGTCATACGACTGTTGTTGTAGATTGGTTTTACCACAGATCCTCGCTCATCTCGATCCTCACCCTACTGCACTGATGTTGCAAGAGTCGTTGGTGCCCCCATATTCCACGTTAATGCAGATAATCCAGAGGCTGTGATGCATGTCTGCAAAGTTGCGGCTGAGTGGCGATCTGAGTGGGGCAAGGATGTCGTCATTGATCTGGTCTGTATGCTCTCTAACTATCATATTTATGGTCAACTATGGGAGGGAGTAGTTCTTGCAAGCATGCATAGATTAATAGTGTGCATAATAAGTTCTTTACAAGTGTGGTTGTTGCCATGAATACAACCAGTTTACTTTTACAGTTACTTTGGGTCAGTAGATTCTGACAAGTTAAGAATCTTGTACTAAACAGATCTAACAGTTGTAACTTAGACCTTTGCAGTTGTAAGCGAACATCTATTAAAGTGCCACTCAGTAATTTGTATGTGCTCCAAACCTGAGTCATTAATACATCAAATGAACCTAAGTCACTTGTGGGACAGAGGAAGAGAAAGACTTGAGTAGCTCTGACTGCAACTCCTGTGAAAGGTGGTTCCAACTAGAGGGGCTGCAGTCAAAAGACTACATGTTAACAGCTGGCCACTAGTTCGCTAATAAAATTCTGTCTCTTTGCATTTCAATATATATTAATTCAGGTGAAAATTGGCAGTTTTTCTTTTAAAATTCTTGCCTGGCAGGTCTGTTACCGTCGCAACGGGCATAATGAAATTGACGAGCCAATGTTCACTCAGCCACTGATGTACAAACAGATCAAGAAGACTCCAGTCGTTCTCAAGAAGTATTCTGACAGACTGATAGAAGAGCAGACGATTACCACAGAGGAGTATACGGTATGTGATGCCATGATCTGTTTGGTGCTGTCTACATTTAGTACTGAAATGTCATTTACAGTGCTTACCTAATTATCTTGAACCACATGCAGTATTTATTCAAATATACTTAGATACTGGCTTAGATTATTTCTGTGTACGGTGCTGTTTTCGTTAACGGACATAGGAATGAAGAAGTAAAATTTTTTGGAACAAGCATAAATGAGAACTGAAATGCATTTCAAAGAACAAAATTGAATGGAAACAGTAATCAATTTTGAATGGAAATTATTGCATTCTGATAATGTTTGCAGTGTGTGGTATATATGAGTGAGACCTTAAGCGATCATTCATCCGAGAGTCGTGGTGATCGATAATATTGACTGGTATATTTGTCATGAACGATCTGTGATCTCCAATTCCGCTTCCAGTCTCTATAATATTTGATTTGACTTCTTTCTACAGCTATTGCTTCGTCAAAGTTTCTGTTTGCTTAGTGTTGCATATAATTTATTTTCGTGACATTGCGTTCATCGCAGATGTTAGCGGGAAGACAAAAGATGATGTCGTTTGGGGTTTTATTTACAGTTTTGCAACAATTTTGCTATCTGATTCAGACAACTTGAATCCTACTCCTGCAGCTGGCTCTGTTTAATCTAACCCTTGGACACATTCTGCAAGCATCAGAACTGACATCCTTGCGACTGCAAACAAAATTTCTACCACTGGTTTGTGTGGTAAAGTCACTGGAACCGCTTCCAAACTGACTAAATATACACAGACTGAATTTTATATGAGGGTCTAAATAGAACTGAAATTATTTTTTCAGAACTGGAATTAGAAGGGAATAGAAATTATTTTCAGAATGGGAATAGAGCTAGAATTGTAATTTAATCCTTTGAACTGAATTAAAAATAGGAATTAATGTTAGAACTGAAATATGGATGACTGTCATATTCCCTAAGAAGGATATGTTTTTCCAACATGAGGTCATCTGAAATTATATAAAATGCATTGCTTTACATCATGTTTATGTATGATTTTGATTTTTAACTGAAAATTAATTTTTTAGACAGAAGTTGCCAAATATGATCAAATTCTTGAGGATGCATACCTTGCTGCTCGCAAGGAAACAGCTCTTCACAACCGTCTATGGTTGGACTCTCCCTGGGCAGGTTTTTTTGACAACCGTGATCCAATGGCTATGCCTAGCACTGGTATCTCTGAGGAGGTGATTCAGCAAATTGGAAAGGTGGTCAGTTCTGAGCCTGGTGGTGAATTTGTTCCTCACTCAGGTAGAGTTTGGCTGAGATTTTATCTTGTAAAATGGCTTCTTTTTAATGATTGTGTTCTTACTTGGGCCTTAGTGGGACCAGCAAATAAAATTATTAAGTAAAACTTACAAAAATAGGCTCTAATATTATGTCAATTGGAATTTACTATTAACTGATAGGGAGCTGTTAGCCAGAAGCATTTTATGCAGAAATCTTTCTGTAGGGATTTTCAAGTTCAGTGTTTATTGGCAATGCTGTACTTTAGCAGATTAATAAACCATGCTATACCACTACTCTGTAAAGTAACCCTGATCACGCTGGGTTGTTATTTGCAGGTATCAAGCGTATATTGAAAGCTCGAGCTGACATGATTGAGAAACGAGAGGCTGACTGGGCTATTGGAGAAGCTCTTGCTTTTGGATCATTGCTTAAGGAAGGCATTCATGTTCGCCTTTCCGGACAGGATGTTGAGCGTGGCACTTTCAGTCATCGCCATCATGTGCTCCATGACCAGAATCGTGACCAAGTGACCTTCACGCCCCTCAACCATATCAGCTCTAACCAGGCAGAATATGTCGTCTGTAACAGCTCACTGTCTGAATTTGGTGTGCTAGGTAATGTTGTTTATCATATCTTGTTGTCCTGTCTTGTGGATCAGAATTGAGTATACTAGGAGTTTATTAATGGTAGGATTTGGTTGCTGTTGTGGAAGTACAGTGTGGCTTTTGGTTGATCAGCAAGGATTTGTTTTCTGATCTGCATGTCGCTTATCTGTTCAACTTTGTCAACAGCTGAATTTACAAAGTCATCTCAATGTCAGTGAAGAATTGGTTTGATGTGATCTAATGTGCTTAGTTTGGAAATATTTCCAGTATTGTAGCCACTCGAATTGTTTTGAGTCGTAATGACTGCGTTCTGAGGCTTCCTATGGTGTTTTGGTGCTTATGATGTTTGGGCCTCTTCTTTCAGCTGTCATCATCCAGCCAAACATAATCTATCTTGATCTTCCTCATGTCTACCTCTTCATTTTTCCTTCTATGACTGTTCTTAATAGTGAGTCTCCTGACAGCGTAACTTCCATTTTTGGCCCAATAAGATCTTATTGGGCCTGTTTTTGATTGAATTGCCTACAAACATGTTTCTGTACCTTATGCCTTTCATCTGGCTATAATATCATCTATATATCTTATCTGAACATTTGTAATCCATATGTCTAGAAACTCTCAAGGGCATGTCATCATCAGCTTGTGACTGTCTAGCCATTTTGTATAAGGTTGTTATGAATTATGTTCAATAGACTAATTAAATTAGACAGTTGAGCAGTGAGCAAGCTCATGCAGACATGCAGCCATTATCTTTTGTTGTTGTACAATTCACAGGTTTTGAGTTAGGCTATTCAATGAGCAATCCGAATGCACTTGTTCTCTGGGAAGCGCAGTTCGGTGACTTTGCCAACAATGCACAGTGCATCTTTGACCAGTTCATCAGCAGTGGCCAAGCCAAGTGGATTCGACAGAGCGGCATTGTTGTTCTTCTCCCACACGGACATGAAGGAATGGTATGTGCCTCACTGGAATCTCTTACTGAGCGCTCAATTTCATCCAGGATTTCATACAACATTTCTGAAAGTATAAATTTCTGCACTTAAATTGCATTTGCCAGAACTGTGTTCTTTTGTTGTACTTATTATATTTAATTATATTTAATTACATATGTAGCTTGTGTTCCTTTTATGACATTTAGGGGCCAGAGCATTCAAGCGCAAGACTGGAAAGATATCTGCAGATGAGCAATGATGACCCGGACTACTTTCCGGTTTGTTTAGATTACTTTATAACTTAAGTTTTCTTGCAAGAAATTAACTTGCTAGCCTGAACTTTTATTAATTTTGTATTTAATAACATTGATGTCATGTAACAAGACATTTAGAAAGCACCACATAGGAGCCTCTCAGAAAATGTGTGATCTTTGTAAGAGGAGACTACTAAAAGATCTTGCAGATCTGTAAATAGCATTGTTCGTGAAGAAAAGACTTTGTGTTAAGTAAGACATCCCTTTCTGAGTTACTGACTGTGGTTTACAAGATGGATTTTAGTTGAAATCTATAAAGTTGAAACAGCATTTTAAGTCACAGTAAGTGAGCATAAGAAAATGAGCAACAGACTGTATATGCAAACCAATTTATAAAACTTAAAAGTGGCAGTTAATTTTAGCTGCTGGTGTTGAAAAGTTTGTTTAAGTGTGAGCACATTTTTTATTTTTATGAATTCTAGTAGCTCAGTTTGGTGAACTATCTGCTAACCTCAATATATTTTTTTGATTGTTAGCCAGAGAATGACAAATTTGAAATTCAGCAGCTTCATGAAATAAACTGGTTTGTTGTCAACTGCACGACACCAGCCAACATCTTCCATGTCCTACGCCGACAGATTGGCTTATCATTCAGGAAGCCGGTAGGTTTAACTGAGTAGATTCTGGCTGAAATGCTTTGTTCAATGTTGCTAGCAATTTTGTTAGAGAAAAAATTACGGATATGTCGGTTACTGCTTTTCATCAAAGCAGCCATGTAACATGCTGATGTGCTGAATCGTAAGTTTACATAATGTGTCTGTTTGCATTAAAAATAGATCCAGTATTCTTTTCACAAATGATAACATTGATTAGAGCTTCAGTATTCACATGTGTTGTTTGAACCTTACTTGTTCAGAAGATGGTGGGAAAGAGTTCAAGATGCACTTTGTCATCTTCGTTTTTAGTGTTTTTACTCGCAAAATCAATGTAAAGTTGTTGAAGACAGCATATGAAAGTCATTTTCCTGTTCTTGTACATAATTCCAGTTAATAGTCATGACACCAAAGAGTCTACTGCGACATCCAGATGCAAAATCCAGCTTTGATGATATGGTGGAGGGCACCAGTTTTCGTAGGCTAATCCCAGAGGAAGGACCTGCACAAGAAAATGCAGAGACTGTAAAGAAATTACTCTTTTGTACTGGCAAGGTCTACTATGAACTAGCGAAAGACCGAGTACAGAAAGATCGTCTCAAGGATGTTGCCATAGCACGTGTTGAACAGGTATATGAATGAACACCATTTCACAAGTACCAGAATCAGTATCAGTCTTTTCTAGTATCTAACTTAAACTGGGGTTGTGATGCAAATTGTAATTTAACCGAACAATTTATTGCACCCTCCAACTACCTTTTGCAGGCACTTGTTCCTAGTATATCATGTGTTATAATTCATTTATCAGTCAGATTTTTTTAATGGAAAAAGCTTTTGCAAAGTCAACTTTGGTTGTGATAGCCTACTGAACACACAAGAGTTATCAAACAAAGTCAGAAGAGATAAGAATTAACTAAACAGAATTTTTTTGTTAGGCAATTATGCAACAAGTCGTCATTTTTATTACAATTATTAACTGGTTGTTGAAATATATATTATAATTGACAGAGGTATTATTCCTACTGGATCAGCACCACAAGAGCTTATTCTATTTGCGTTTCTATTCAACTTGTGTATTGTTGTCGGACTATAGATTTCTCCGTTCCCTATGGATCTTGTGAAGCAAGAGATTGCCAAATATCCAAAAGCCAAGCTTGCCTGGGTTCAGGAGGAGCACAAGAACATGGGAGCCTGGACTTATGTTAAGCCTCACTTTGAAACGGTCCTCAAGAAAGAAGGATCAGGAAGACATGTCGGGTGAGCTGTTTTGTGTTTATGTCCGTACATACACGTTTAATTTCAAGTACATTACTGTTGTCTATGCTATGTATATATGGAATTTATATAGCACCCTTACAAGATAACTATTCAGAGATGCTATACCGACCAGACCCAACCAAAGAGGAAAGTGTCGAGTAGCACATAAAAGAGCCAGACAGGTTCTGTGGGATAGAATGCAGGTCAGAGGGAAGGCTATTCCAGACTGCAATGAAGAAAGCCCTAGTCTAAGTAGTTTGATATGTTTGTTCATGTATCATGTTCCTGCAGTGAACTATTCAAATTCAGTAAGCAAGCAAATTCTTTTTTTATACTAAGGTTTCTTATACTGGTGCATTTGCTTGAGCATGTGTACTCTTACACATCTAACCTGATAGAGTTTTGCTGATGCAGATGTACTCCTTAATATTATTTGGTTTCTGTGATCGTTGCCAAAAGGGGGGAGGCATATGTTGAGGGGCCTAGTAATTTTTAGGGGCCTGAGCCCACATTCAGCTTACGAAAAATATAATCAGTTAAACAAAGTTTATAACTTATGCAATTTTTAAAAATAATAATAGTACTGACACCTAACTACAATAGTTTCAACTTCAAGCATCTGAATATCAACCTATCATTTTTTGCTATAAACAAACTTCCTTCTAAGAGGCCTGTGACTGCCTTGGGGCCAGGAATTTCTATTAGCAGTTTCTGCCCTGATGGGTTGTCAATTATTTTTCAATAATTTCCTTGGTGAAGTAAAGAAAGTTTTGTTTTGTTATACTTAAGTGAAATGTTAAAGTCACCAGCAGTTTAAGATATTGCTGTTAATTTCAGTAGTTGAGGTTGATAATTGTAATAAATACACTGGTGTTCTGATTGTGTTTGCAGTTACGTTGGACGCCATGTTTCGGCATCGACTGCCACCGGAAGCAAACACACGCACATCATGGAACATTCACGTCTGCTTAAAGAGGCATTTGAATAAGCCAGAGAAAGTCCTTGCCCACAAATATCCATTGCTGTGCATGTGATAAATAGCTGGTGTAATCTCATAGACATCAATTACTTGTGTATTGTTGTTTTTATTGTCGTAACTACACAACTCGGCAATTTGCATAGTAGATTTTTTTATCCTACAATAGTGCTTTTAATTGCATCTTGGGAGATTGGAAATTATTAACACTGCTATTATTATTTCATGTAGTTTGACATTTATGATGTTTTATAATAATGTCTAGTTTACTGCAGATCTTCCGATCCAAAGCTGCTTTTCTTATGGTTTCAGTAACTAGTTAGTTTCATCATGATTCCGCATGTGCTTGAAAACTGTACCAGTGATTTTGAACATGTAGAGATACAGAAAATATTGTCATGCAGTCTTTAACTGTTTTATATCGCTTATTTTAATCATAGTGCTGCTTCAAAAACCAATAATCCTGTGCTCAAATTGTAGCTGTGTGAAATACGAAAAGTGCAAGTGTAGGGTTTTTAAGATTATTTGGGCAATTGCATACATTGCAATACTCCAAATATTTAACAGGACAAAGAGTGCTGCAGTTTTGTCACGAAGATGAATGGACATGCAGTGTTTAATTGAATGACAATGGAATTGAATGTCTGCAAATGATTTTGATGGGAGACATCTTCATTTTAGTGCATGCAGCTGCCAATAAGCTTATGACCATATTTTATTACATCCAATATTCGGGCATTGATTTGACACCTGGGCAGACCATTATTGCTGAATGCAACATTTGCTATTTCTCTGGTGCACAGTTAGATGTTATGTACAGTGCCACAGAAGCAAAATAGAACAGCTGCAAAACAACTCGTGACACGAATGATTTTCCTCTAAGTGAAGACAAGTAATGGGTGGCTTTTGTTTGAATAACCTCATCAAGAGAGAAATTATATTGGCTATAACCGGATCTCAGTATAGTTCCTCTATGGATTATAGGCAACACTGTTGAATCATTATGGTAAACATTTAAAAAAATATATTTTAGTAATTGCAATGAATTCACTTGCTTTTAAATCCTTATACTCTTGATTTTTTTACATGTATGCAGTGCTTGTGAATAAGCTGCTGCCAAGTGCTTAGCTTTATAATGCTTTAGCAATTTGGAAATTACAATTATATGGCAAGAAAAGGTCTGTCAAGTATGATGAAGCCAAATATTTTATGATGTAATGTGGTGTGAAATCTGAGCTACCAAATGCTTAGCTATAGTGGCAGCCAATAGGTCCATACTTGCATCAGCTCTCAAGATCTTGTCTAACTGGGAATTTGTTTTAAATCATTTCCATGTCATATTTACTGTGTTATTATCAACTGCGAAACTGTTCAAAGGAGAGAAGTTTTCATGAAGCTATAAGTCTTGCTCTTTGGATTTTGACTATGAGAACCAGTTATAATATTTGTGTTTATTATTAATTCTAGTTGACAAGTTCAGAAAGGTCACATGCTATAGAAGTAACAGGCTGTCCTAAAATTACACACAAAAGGAAAAATACAGGACATTTATACTAAAAAAAATACCCAGTACAAATTTAGTTTTGTTTCTACTGCATAGTTGCAGTCAGTCAACAGCGTTTCTTCATCATACTGTCGTCATTTAGTTCTGCTCTGTTAACTATTTTTTTCCTTGGGCTATGACAACAGAAATGAATTGGTAACAAAACTAGTTAGCAGACAAAATGTGTGCATTTCATCAGGCTGTGTGCATTGAGCAATCTAATGGCATTTATGATTTCTTGTTCAAGACTCTATCTTTCTTGTGTAACTATTTTCGTATTTAATGAGAAACATCTTGCTGCAGCTGCATTACCATTTGACAGTACTAAACTTGCCACGATTACTTTTGTCATGGTTTGATATACTTGAAATTGTCATCACATTACACATGGTCTGCCATTGCCGACTTGTGATGATGAACCTCTAAAGTCAGATATTTCACAATACAAATTTTTCATTCTTTTACTTCGATTTTTTTGTAAAACATGCTACTATTTCCCAACATATTTTGAATATTAAATTAAAGTTCACCGGCCTTTCCAGTAATCTTCATAGAAGGTGAATCATATCAACAATGTCTATTTGGATTCAATAGGAAGCTATGCATTTAATCTCATTTACAAACCATCAAATATGTCCAGTGTGGAATAAAAAATTTTGTGATGGAAAAGTTTAGTAGCCATCCACGTGAATCAGTACAATACATTTCCAAGGCCAAAAACAAGACCAAAATATCCTGTCTTTGAGAGTCAAGCCAATACAATTGCATGTTTAGGAATTCAGTACCTTGTTTTGATCTGCAATTTTCACAGCTATGCAGGAGGTATCTATTCTAACAACAGACTTGTTATATGAAGGGTAAAAGTGCTACAAATTTCCAAAATGTGTGATCATAGAACAACCTGCCATGTACTAGAGGCTGCAATGCAAAACTCCTAGTCTAGTCGGACGCAAAGACTGCTGTATCTTGATTAGATAGATATCACTAGTATACTCTTGTGATCTTTTCTGGCTAACTTTTTGAAGGCAGCTACCTCAGAACCGAATCAACCAGATTGTGCTGATCTCATTGTTACTGAAAACAGTTGAAAATATTTGCAAGAGAAATAACAGAACAAGGTGATATCTTAAGACAGTCTTGTAGGATACAGTCCTGACAACAGCTGATGTAGTAAATACCAAAAATCTCAAATCAGTAAAACGCTTACACCAGATTAGCAATTGTTCATCCAAGTTGGACGAGAAATCAAAAGAAACCCACTTCTAAGCCACACACTGTTTGGCACCCTGCAGGTGCTGAATTCACCCTTTGCAAGTGCGGTCAATGAACGATGAAAGCAAAACTTCTTCGAAAGTAACTGTTCAGAAATTTGTCAACAAACAATTATATGTTGTTTGTTGCCAGGCAGAAAAAATTAAATGACTATTCAGCTCATAGATCCATGTCGAACTGTGGCTCATCTGGTGAACCTAGACAAACAATTAAAACGGAAATGGCTTAATTTCTGCATTTTGAAATGGTAGTAGATTAATTAGATTGATGAAACTTTGAACTTGGAAATGAAAGTGAATATCAAGAAGACAAAGGTACTGACGATATAAGTAAAGGAAAGGAGACTGTAGTCAGAATACACATTGGAAGAAAAGAACTAGAACAGGTGAAAGAACATATAAAAGCAAGACCTTTCAATCTCATCCATTTGACCAAAGCAGCGATTTTAAATGTTTGGACAAACATTGTTTAAAGTATAATGAATTTTGTGAAGACCTGTCTCTAAATATGAGCAATTACTTTACCTCAATTTTAAACGTTATGAAATTATTAAGATACAATATTGATTCATTTGCTTAATTTCACTGAAAATTATGAAGTTTCTGTGAGTCTCAATTAAATTCGTTTGAATACGAAATGAAAGTGAACAAGAAGACGAAGGTACCGAAAATAAGTAAAGGAAAGGAGACTAGTCAAAATACACATTGGAGGAAAAGAAATAGAACAGGTGAAAGAATTCTATTACCTATAGGGAATGTGATCACGACAGATGCCAAATGTCGCTTGAAAATTAGCTTTCTCAAGAAGGATAGAACTTCTGAGAGGAAATCTAAACAGGAATCTAAAGATAAGAATGATAAAGACTCTGATATGGAGTGTGGTGCTGTATGGGTCAGAGACATGTACCATGAGAAAAGCAGACATACGAAGATTCAAGGCTTTTGAAATTTGGACATGGAGAAAAATGGAGAAAATTAGCTGGACAGAACAAAAAACAAATGAAGAAGTAATGTAAATGATTGGAGAGGAAAGAACCCTAATACACACGATAAGAACGAGACAAAGAAAATGGATTGGACACACACACCGAGAAGAGACTCGCTACTAAGAAGAGTTATAGAAGGAAAAAGTGAAGGCAGACGGACAAGAGGAAGACCAAGACAGATGATGCTCGACTGGATGATGACAGATGGGTATGGAAAGCCAAAGAAGAGTCCCAACAGCGAGAAAAATGGCGATGTCGGACATTTCAACCTGCCGAAGAATCAGAGAACTTGAAGAAAAAGATTCGTTTTGTTATACAGTGCACTGAAAATGAATTTTTTTAGTGCATCACAGAATTATTTGCCTAAAATTTCAACATCAGATAAACAAACTCAGAATCATTTAAAATAGAAGAAATAAGAGGTGGCTTAAACATTTCACCAATTTCAACAGAATAGAGTGTAAACAACAGCTGATGTTGGAAATGCCATAACAAATAACAGTTACTGTTATTTGATAAACAATGTATGGAGTGAATTGCACCCTGTATGCCACACACAACGCTGTTCTGTAAACTCTGATGCTACTACTCAAACAGATTGCATCCTCTCTGTAACCTAACCAACAGCCAGGAGATATAAGTGCATTGCTGGCAATTTTTCTACATCTCTTTCAAGGTCTTTGTTGTTCATTCAGAGCAGTTAAGTAGTGTAGTGTCTTTTGAAAATTATTCTTCTTTGGGCAAGTCCAAGAAATAAACAATGCTGTTGTTCTCTATTTTCTGCAATTTCCTTAATTTATGTCTGGTCTGTTTCTTTTATCCATCATCATTACTTGATCTTCCTGAGAATTTCTTCCCTTCAATTCTTCCTTTGAGCACTGTCTTCAGGAACAAATTTCTACGCAATGTGCAGCTAATTCAGTTAATTTGTCTCCGCTTTATTGTATTGGCCATTCATCTATCATCTAGCACCAGTAGCAACAGCTAGTTGATGTTATAATCCACCCAGCAGATCTTAATGACCTCTTAGGACTGCTGGTCAGAGGTCCTTAAAAAGCACAAAATTTACAATTATACAGGCCTACTTAGGTTTCTTTACAATATGGTCAATAACACAATAATTTATGCAATCTGTTGAAGAAAATTCTCACCTGCTGTTACAGCTGGTTTTTTCTCATGCATTACTTTGGAGTCCTTCTGTTTTTTACCACCTTTAGCAGAATCTTCAACTGGGCATGTAACCCCCGGAATTTTTGGCAGATTTGGTGGACTTTTAGCCAGTGGAGAATTTCGACATTGCATCAGAAAAGCACGATCATAGACGATGCGAGTACCTAAACATCCAAAACAACGAACACAAGTGTAGAAAGCAGTAACTCTATAAATGTTCAGTGACTAGGTGCAAAGCTAAAAACAATCATGGAGCTTAAGCTAAATGCTGTATCATTTTACAGGCTAAAAATGAATTTTGAAGTATGTAAGAAAACAGCAATGCAATTCTGGATATGATGAGTAAGGTATGAGAAAAATGCCATGGCCAAGTTACATATGTACAGATGGCCACCATGCAAAGAATCAGTCTTTAGAAGCAGAAGTAAGTGGGTTATATCAACAGAAGTTCTCGTTGGCAGCATCTGCCTTTGCCAATGTCCTTCTAATTGGACATCATCTGTAGAGAATCGGCAACGCCTTGAGTGTAAACAAGTTTTATTTGTCCATGTACTTATACAATGGGTATTTACACAGATCAGAGTCAAGGCAATCTATTAGCATAATTGAGGATACCTGGGGACATTTACTGTATAATTCCACCAAGCAAGTGAATATAACCCACTGAAAATGTTTGTGTTTGGAAGCAGAACACAAAGGCTTGTTGCCTTCTTGCTGTTAATTGAATTTTCTTACTCTTTTGCAGTCTATGTGTTATGGATATTGAGCTCCATTCTCAGATAACAGTAAGCAGTAGAATAAAAGACTCACAAACACAGCTGATGTAACAAAGAGAAAATCCTTTCCAGTACTCCAACTACATCCCAAAACAGATATGGAATATAAGCTGCAGAAAAGTCTTTGATAGGCAACTGTATGTATAAAATGTAGTATGCAACTCAATTAAAGCTACTTTACAGAAGATATTTGAAACAAATAGCTCAATCACCCTCTTTTTCTCTGGACTTAGCTAAGACAGTATTGTTAGACTGAGGTGAGGGAGGAGGGGAAAAAGCACTCCTCAATCAATGAAACTTGACAGAGCGCCTCTTCAAGAAATGTACTCAGAGGCGCATAGGTGGTCTAGAACAGGCCCTATATATCCACTAAAGTAAAAATACTCCTAATAATATCTGAACAACTAGACCTTTGCCTGTCCTAAGACTCTAAGAGGGCTGAAATGACCCTAATGATGTAGACTTCCCTCTCTCTACTCCTTGCACTCACACACTCTCCCTCTCTCTTTCCTCCCCTCTGCCCCATCTCTCCCCTCCCCAGTGTCCATCATTTCCCTCTCAATTCCTCCCTTAACCTCCTGTCCCTCCCCTCCCCAGTGCCCTTCACCTACCCCCTCTTCCTTCCCCTTCCATCTCCCCTTCCCCAAGGGCCACATATCAGTTTATGGCACATTATGTATCATGGCCAATTTCAAGTGCAAATTTACTAGAGCTTAATAGTATCCTATTAATCAGCAGTATTGGGTATCGGCAATGATAATCAGCGCCGATATTAAAAATTATATTCTTTTATTTTATAACATTATTTTCAGTCTTTAACCTCTTTAGGGTGTAACCCGAGTTGGGTAATCCGTTCCCACACGTGTAGCCAGACCGAGGGCATAGATTGTATGGCTATTTCAGACCACCCAGTACAGCTGGTATAAACCTGGAATAACGTTCGAAGGCTACAGCTGTTGTGCAGAGTACCTGCTTATTTACCCTGGGCAGCTATTTCGTCCCTGCTGGCTGCCAACCACCACTAATGCCCTATTTCAGGACAAAGTGGCATTTCGTAAGGACCGCTTGTCTGGGGGAGGGAATGGCGTGTTTGATAGAAGAAGAAAGTGATTGTGTGTCTGAATTTGCTACCAGAGACGTTCCCATCATAATAGTTCAATGTTTGGGGTAGTGATGATGATAGCTTACAGTGCTCATTCTACTTTGCATGGTGTGACAGAGACCCTTTTCCGTGTGTGCCCATACCATTATAGCTGGTTCACCTGGGCATAAGGTTTACCTGACTGATACTAGACGCTGTCATACCAACATCTTTTGCTTATAGCTGTTGTGCAGAGTGAGTCACAGTACATCTTTGGAAAGCATAATGAAATAATCGTTTATCGGTATCGGTTATTATAATCGGTATCGGCAAATGAAATAATCGGCAATAATCGTTATCAGCATAATCGGCAAAAAGTGATATCGGTACAGCTCTAAAATTTACCCACTGCTACATTCACTATCTAAAGTACTCACATTCTGGTGAACTGTCAGATGATAATTGTTTCAAGGATGAACCAAACCTCATAACACAGACTTGCAATTTCAGTGTCATTACAATTCAACTTCTTAACACAAACTGGTAAAATAAATTGGCCAAGGTAAGCCTTTAAAGGAATCTTCATTGATGAAGGTTCGGTTTAAAAGCTTGGAATTTGTTCAAACATAGCACAATGCTCTTGTCAACAGATGAAATAAAAATGAGAATAAATAATACCTAAATTTAGGATATAAACCAGTTGTGAGAACAAAGATTTTTCAACAAAACAGCCAACTATTTTCAAAATAGCTTTAGCTGAATGACAAAGTGCATAAAATTAGGGGCAACAACTTCTATTTGGGTCTAAGTTTGTCTGTTCATTACCCTTCAGAGTCTAAACTATTTCTACACATAAAGCAATGTTACTTAAGGTTGAAAACATAAGACGTTGAACTATGGAGCTTTGACTTTGTATTTAGACTTTGCAGTTTTTACCGTAAAGTCTCAGGGATGAAATTGTAGTATTGTCAGGGAACGGACATTCACCCCCCCCGGACATTCACCCTGCCCCCGATTTTATGTAGGACATTTACCCCGGACAAAAGCTCCCCATACATACATACATATATATGCATACATGCATGCATGCATACATACATGTATGCATATATACACATGCATATATATCTGCATAGATATATACATACAGATATACATACATATATACATACATGTATACTATACATACATGCATGTATGTATGTTTGCAACTATGTTTGCAACTATGTTTGCAACTACGTTTGCAACTATGTTTGTGTGTGTGTGTGTGTGTGTGTGCGACAGTGTGTGTGTGTGTATGTATGTATGTAATGTATGTATAAGAATGGACGGACGGATGGATGTATGTATGTATGTATGTGTATAATATGTGTGCATGCATGCATATATACTTTTGTCGAGTATATGGTCTAACTGGGGGTGATTGTCCGGAGGGGGTGAATGACCGGGATGAATGTCCGGGTGTGAGCGTCCTACACTACGTATGTATGTATGTATATATGCATGTATGTGTATATATGGGTGTATGCATGCATGTATACTTTGGTTGAGTATATGGTCTAACCAGAGGGGGGGGGAAGTGATTGTCCTAGTTTGGGGTGAATGTCCGGGGGGGGGGGAATGTACGGAGGGGGTGTGAATGTACTACACTCAGTATTGTCACCCATAAGAAGAAAGTTTAGCTGTTAAAGAATCAAACAGTGCCTAATAATAGATGCATAGCTCCCATGCACCTTGAACCCTTTATACTACAGGTCAAGTGATACTTGTCAAGGTGCATGCTGTGTGAGAGGTGTGTATGTGTGTGTGACCTCAATCACAGAAGTTAAAACCCTGAGTCAAAATACTTGTATGATGAACCAATATGCATCTCTAGAGTAATGCCCTCTTCAAGTGTCATCCCACACCAAAATACATCCTGGACTGGTATCAGGTCAGATATCATTTAATAGAGAGGTCCAGAAAGTGTGTTCATCAAAACAAGGACAAAGGCTAATAACGGGGAGCACATAAAAATCTAAATTTGGTACATACAGTTATCTCACTACATCCTGCATCCTGTTTGTTCAACACCAATTTTAGTCACACAGGATTCAGTTTGCATTGAATCAAATAAAAGTAGTGTCCCTGGATGCAGTAAGATTACTATACCTCACCCCATAGCAGTCAGTCCTGTACGCCTAACCAGGTAGTCTAATCTAGTGTTTAGTCCTCTGCTGGAGAGGAAGAACTGTGCCAATGGGATTGGGAGGGTAATGCCAAATATGGACAAATGATGATGAAGGGAGGGAATGGTCCAGCAAAGCCTGCAGGTCATAAATTACGGTGTGCACTTAATCACGTGACACTTAATCTCGACGACACTTAATCTCGCGATACTTAATCTCGCGACATATAATCGTGCACCACTTAACCTCGACGACACTTAATCTCGCAACACTTATCCTCGAGGACACTTAATCTTGCAACACTTGACCTCGAGGACACTTAATCTCGCAACACTTAATCTCGCGATACTTAATCTCGACGACACTTAATCTCGCAACATATAATCTTGCGACACTTAATCTCGCAACATATAATCGCGCACCACTTAATCTCGCGACATATAATTGCGCGACACTTAATCGCGCTTAATGGAACTTTGTTCAACTGAAGCCTGATTCTCTTATGCATATTTATTCTAGGAGTTTAGCACGTAAACGGAATGCAATGCACTATCATTATCACCATTATGCGAGTATTTCCTCTTCCATTGAAATCGCATTCTTATCACCAATACGGCTTCTACTTAAACATGATTATTTTATTTGTCACCACATAAATTAATAATGGTTTAAACTAGTTGTAGTTTGAGATGAAGTGTCTCGTGATTATATGTCGCGAGATGAAGTGTCGCAAGATTAAGTGTCCTTGAGGTTAAGTGTCCTCGAGGTTAAGTGTCGCGAGATTAAGTGTCGTTGTTTAAGTGTCGCGTGATTAATTGTCATGTAACCAAATATTACAGATGTCCTTTATGAAGGATCCGCAACTAGCAAACTTCATTAATAAGCCGAAAGTCTGGAACTAGTAGTGAAGCACTACTGCAGAAACACCAAATGGACATGGATCAGATGCTGGTGAGTAACTAATAGAAACATCAACACAAGACAACCCACAGATATGAGGGAAGCAGGACAGCAGATGTATTAGTCCATGTACTAGTTGTACCAGATGTTCTTGTCTGGGGTCACAGATAAAACCCCTCTGACAAACCCCCCAAAGTACACAAAAACCCCTCAAAGAAATAAAATTTTTTAATTTTATTACTTAGAAAAGTGTGTCCAATGGCACAAAGAGTGTCCTCGATGGATAGCCCCCCTTCAAGTCGCTATTTACAATATTGCAGCAAACGTTCCTGCAGGTGTTTGGTTGCACGTTTTACACGTTTGATGGGAGGCTGCCCACGAGCAGCCTGCAAGATGGCTGTACTGGCCAAAGCTGTGCGTGATTCTTAGACCCTTTGCGCTCATTCAATTGGTAGCAGGTATGATATTGGTAATGCAGATTTAGATCAAAACATTTAGTTGATATGATTTCATCTATGTTAGTTTCTGGAGGCTGAGTTGATACACAATACATGTGTTATCTGTGACACGGCTTCTTTGAAAGCGTCAGATAAATGAGTCTATGCAGAGCATATGTGTGTTATCTGTGTGGAATGGTGGCTGATCGTTTAGAGCGGTCGACCTATAACACTCAGTGTGGGCTGAGTGAACGGGTTCGACCCTTGTCCGAGGCGTCAGTCACTGTGTAAGGACCTTGAGCAAGTCCTTTGCGCATAATTGCTCTGCAGTACAACTGCAACTGCGCCGTCGAGGCTTGTGTATGCACTTCTGAGAAAAAATGTTGGAAGAAGGGCGATATCGAATTTCAGAGTAAATCTGTGACACGACTTCTTATATAAGTTAGACTAATAATCGTACTGAGTGTCATTTGTAATGTTGTGTAGTCTTTGTCAGTAGTGTTAGTTATTATGGTACAGCATCTAATTAAGTTACAGAGCTTCAAATAGTTCGTCTAATAATATTTGTGACAGATGCTAGATAGGGCAAAAGAGGGGTTTTCCAGGGGTTAATGTCCTGCCTAAAACTGGGGGGTTTTGTCTGGGAAGGTTTTTGTCTGGGAGCTTTTGTCCGGGAGTTTTGTCCGGGGGAGTTTTTGTCCTACACCCCTAGTCTGTGCTAATAATTAAAAAGACATTTTGCACTTTATATTCATGGTTAAATTTAATAGACAGTTAATTGCATTTAACATAACCAAGTTTTGGTAGTTGGCATCTTGGGTTTATTTACATTAGATCATAAACTACTACTACATTTTGGGTGACCTGCCCCCAGTGACTTTGGCAGCTTGTGCCCAATGACTTCACATTAGGAGACCTACATTTAATGGAAAACCATTTTTAGAAGCAGTTAAAGCAAAACAACAGCTTATCTAAAAACCTGCTGAGCTCAATACATTTCACATGTCCCCCACCCATGCACCACATCCATCATGAGAGTTCAAGAAAAATACCACAACACCACAATCTAACAAGACCACTCAAACATATGCATATATACACACTCAAGTGTATGTTTACGCATGGTTGTGTGAGCTTGTGTGAGAGTGTAAATAAATAGGTTATCAGCAACAACAGTTATTTTCATATTCATGATTATGATTAAGCATGAAAACTACCCAATAAGGGGTGGGGTTTCCACTATAAAACAACAAGCCAACAATGTTACCCAAACATATTTAAATAAGAATGAACAGATGGATGCCAAGATCAAATAGTAAGACAGAACTGATTACTCCATCCTATTCATGGATAATACTCAACTGAAGAATGATCCAAAGCAATATCAACAGTTGAGATATAAGTACAGGACCTCAGAGTAAAAATACAACAACACACTGTATTGCAAGTGCAATTTTGAAAAGGCCCTGATAACAGATCAACTTCATCCCTGGTTTTTATCTAACATCAATGCAACAGATGTTTTTAGCTTTCATTAGAAGTCAAGAGTACCAGTTCAAGGTTTTCAGCCAGCACTACAGCAGGCATACATCTAGCCATCCACTCCAAGATCTTAGCCCTTCACACAAGCATCCATAATAGACAACAATTTACAGATGAGTGGCATGTATGCTAGTATCAGGCCTTGGTGGCTGGCAGCCTAAAGTAGCTGTGGTTGGGCTGGTTCAAGCAACAGAGGCATGAAAATAATGTCCATTGGGCCCTGTCAGTGACTAAGAGACCTGCTGCACTTGGGAGCCCAAAGGCCTTCAGAAAAATAGGTTAACATATTCATTTCTAGCAGCAACAGTACTTTGACATGTTTATGCATCAGCTTATAATAGCCATGCCTTTGCTCTCATAAAGAAGACACGGCCATTGCCGTTTACGGGTGGCGCTAGTCCGAAGCATGTATAAAGGGGAAGGGTGACATTAACATCATAGTTTACCCATATCATCCTTGTCATGGATGCATGGTTAAATAAACTTATTACATAACATCATAGTCATTTATTCAGTCAATCATTGGGCTTATATAGTAACTCTGCAAGATACCTAGTCAGAGGCAAATCGCAGCCAAACTCTGGTGATTATGAACAGTTTCAGATGCTGGTAAAAGGTATATATCAGGGTCTCTAGCTAAAAGTGCATGTACATATCTGAATGAAAGTTATTCCATGTGGTCGGACTAACCACTGAAAAGGCACAATGTTGTTTCTTTTAAATCAATGAAAAGGGAACAATAAGATGGGTGACAAAGCTTCAATATGACAATGCTTCATTAATCAGCGACTACTACTCTAACATACAAAAGCCAAGAAATCTATATTTGTCAAGACAAATATAGACTTCTATATAAAACAGTTAAATGCTTCATCCAGTCTAAGCATGACTGCAAAAGGAAATAATAGTCCATTCATGTAGCATTATAGCTAAAGACATACATGTGTAATTATGGTTTATGTAACACCCATACTTTTAACATTTACAAGTGCTCACTTCGTACCAAAATAAGCAATGATTTTAACGATAATACTCTTTTAATAGGCTATTAGGTGAGTGGTTTAAACTTTTAAAAAATATTTTAAAAACAGAAGACGAAATTAGCATAGGTGGTTTATTACAATTTTGACTGGGAGTGCCTCTAAGTAGATTTCTTGAAGAGGTGCTATATAAAGTTTCAATGATTGAAGAAACACATGCCAACATTATTTACTTATTTTGAACAGGCATCTTTCCAAAATTTTGATACATAAAATCTGAATAAAATAAGGGAAAATAGGTGACCACTTGCACCAAGAGAAATCGGGCCTTTTGGCAAATTTAATGGACTAGGTCAGAAAATCAGTTGCTAACTATTAAGTTAGTTAGTAATTCCTTATTATTATTATTATTTAATGGACAATTTCTAGAGTGACTGACTTTGGGGACAGATGACTCAGTGAACTCCCATTTAAAAATGGATTCAGTGGATGAATCTAATGTTTGCATGGTCTACTTATCAGCAAAGCAGATGGTGGCATGATGGGTAGATTCACCTGCTTAGTCATATGCACTGGCTCATATAATCAATAATATTCATAACATAAAGGTAAACACATTGCCCAGAGGTAACTGACTCAGACAGTCAGAAAAACAACAAGTGAAAAAACGATTACTTTTGCAGGGTTTGCCATAATTGCCAATCATCCATATGGCAATAATTAGCCATATTAATAGTTCTATTTAGAAACATTAGATATCCGAAACATTTTACATATAAAAAAACCATTACATGGGTTTTTCCAATACTATGGTAAAGTGAGAAGCTTAACTTTGGTCAATGTTTACGTAAACAATTAAACATTGCCATTTACATTTTAAATGGTCATTTCGATACGGTCAAATGCTTCTTGCATTATTCAGCCAAATCCAAAGAATAAATTCTAATTCAGTCAATCTTGTTAAAGGTCTTGAAATGAATAGTTTTGATAAACAACAGGTTTTGGGACTGAAGACAACGACGAACATTATAAGGACCAATATTATCATTGATAAGAAACAACATGACATTACTCTACTTAGAGTTGATGCCTTTGCCAAGAGAACTTTCAACATGCATATGTTATATGCTCCTTTGCTTAAATTGTTGCTCTTATTTACACCTTTTATAAGCTACTGTGTGTTTGCTAGTAGTCTAATAGAGAATATTCTTACCTACTTAGCTGTCAAAGAGTTTAAGCATTTACCACAAATGACACACAAGACACTCTTCTTTTACTTGACATCAATCAGTGCCCTTGTTACACAGCATTTACGACAGGCTTTTACAGATGCAATATCAAACTATTTGAAGTATAACCATGCAATGGAACAGCTCATTATGACCAGATCACTACAAACTTCACAAATCATTTTCCAGAACTTGCTCAGCTGCCTAGATCACATACAATTGCAAAAGAGTAAACTGCTTGAGAAATTATTTATCTGGCAGAATAAAACTAAGTCACCATTTAATACACATCAACTCTCAAATTATAGCTTCTGCTTCCTCTCCCATTCACAGTAGAATATTACAACTGAAATAAACAAACATAAATGTCAACTATTTGAAGCTGCCTAAGAGGCAGAGAACCAGAGGAACAGGTCTATCTCTCTTAGCTTTCTCTTACAAGATGTGATATGTTATCATCAGATGTGCAGGTCCTCCTGCCTGAAATAATTTACCAAGCCACTGCAGTCTCCCGATCCTTGCCCTGTTTAAAAACAAGAAGGTCAGAGCCTACCTTTTTGATAACAGACAATTCGATATTCAAAATTAAATTAGGTAACTCCTTGTTTTTGGCATAATTACTTAAGTCACAACTTTAGTTAAGTCCTCAACTTGCACAAGTCCACGACCACCGACGAATTTATGCCTTAATGCTTTCAACGTGTCATTGGCAAATCACGATCATAGAATCAATAATAATTTCAAGAATGATCAATTGCCTAAATGCATATGCATGATGCCAACATAAGGCCTACCTCCTGGAGTAGTGGAAAAGAGAGTTCCACCCGGAGTTGAACTCAGATTCGAAGGCAGCTGACCGAAATCATTGACTTGGACGCGTTTGATCTGAATGTGCTTAGGACAACTGGCAGACATTTTTCGTTAAAGCTTGTGGCCTTGCACTGAAACTAAAACGCTGCTCTATCAACCAGCGGCGATATGAAAATGCACACTGACGCCACAGATGGATACTTTTGCAGACGACCTAATCGAGGCTTTTGTTGTCTAGCCGTGTCCGAAAATTATATCAGCTCGAAAGCGCAGTTATAACAACGTGTTTGCGCACTTTCGCACACTTCTAATTCTTATAAATAGCCCAAATTACCAGATGACATGAAATGTCAATCATCATCATCATCATCAGTTCCTGACGCCCTCTGAAGGCGATGGGTACGAATAAATGATCTGCATTGTCCTCGTTCACGACGGTCAATACGATCTGTTAATGACAGTATTGAATATCTCACAAGTTATTCCTTTTTTCTCTGCTGATTATTGTTCTTTTAATCATTCCTAACACATTGTTGTCTTTTTTGCTCCCACTGAACATTGCATTAATGGTTTTGCGCAATTAATAATTATGTAAGATCACCCCTAAGTTTCTTTCTTCCTCTGAATCTCTTATGCTCAATCCTCCTATTGCACACTGAGATTTTTCATTTTTCTTACCTATGTGTTTAACAATCAACAAAGATCCAATGGAATCAGACAGGCAGGCAAACGTTTGTCTGAGGTGCATGGCGTTTAGGCAAAAGGTGCAGGGTGTTTAAGCAAAAAGGTACGCGGAGCAAATTCTGTATATAGTAACTTGTATATATTTATAATGTGTATGGTGCTCGGGGATTCTTTAATTTCTTTAACTACCTTTATCTTGTTGCATGCACAACGGAGTTTGCTCCGAGCATGGTCAGGTCAACAGTGAAACGGGACCCGAATCTGCTTTGCTCTTATTTTGTTTCGTAAAATGCCGCACTTTTGCGCAGCTAATAACTGTGGGAATAGCAGCTCTAAAAATGAAGACATATCGTTTTTCAGATTCCCATGTGATGTAAAAAGGTACTATTTTAGTTGTTGGAACATGCAAAGATATGGACGAAAGTGCAGTTGTGCTGTGCGTACATATACGGCGTCAGTTGATGCCCTGTGGGTTAATATTATGGCGGCGCTATAGAAGTTTTTTAGTCATAGTCATATACTTGGTATCGTGAAGGCCAGTTAAGGTTAGGTTAAGCGTCGTAAGAGTTGGTTATGATAGTTTCCTGGCGTCGTGAGGGAATCGGTTAGGGTCAGGATTAGGCTTAGTGTTGTCATTAGCGACATAGTACCTTCCGCGCAGCCGCCACCGCAGCATGCCGAATGATACCGCCTGACGCATATATAGTAGGGATGAACCGAAACTCGCAGTACTCGGCATTGCTAGGACAAACAATGGGTCCGAGTATTAATCTTGCCTATTTTCTCTTTTGGAACGAAAATCGGATTTATTAATTTACAAAACTACAATCGGCCTAACCAAATACATACATACTGTTATTGTTATTTACAAAACGAAGTAAACCTAATTAAAAATCGAAATGCTATTATTATTATTAGTGCTTACTAGTTACAACTTCCTAGTGTAAACTAAGTCAAAACAAAAAGTCATAATAGTTGTGCAAACTGCCAAACTAAAAATCAAGAAAATGAGACTTTAAAAAAAATATTCGATACTTTTAAAAAACTATTTGATACTCTACAAAACTGAACTCGCAAAACCTGGACTTGGCTCTAAATTCAGACTCGGTTCATCCCTAATATATAAAAAACCGTAACTTTGCCGGTCTCTGGCCGATCAGATATAAAGGCACCACATCCTTCAGGTGACTTGCGAAGCTCAGTGTTTTATGTATCATTCAGTTGTTGTTCAATAGTGGAACTTCGTTGTGTATTACAGAACGCCAGGTTCTGAAGCAGTTAGAGTGCTGTTAGAAAATTGATGACAACAGATTGCGAATGCTGTGGTATGAGAGAGGGCTTGCATGTGATCACGAATGCTGGGTTAGGCTTGCACCAGCTTATTCACAAGCACTGAGTGATCGGAATGACTGCAAGGTGCACACACAAAACACTGAGAAAATGTACATGCATGTGAAAACGAAGCCGATAGGATAGTTTCAATTCAAACCGTATGAACATTCTGTTGTTATCCATCCTATAAATGTGTCTAAAGAAATTGAATTTCTCTCCCATTACTGCATGATGTTTCACGTGCAAACCCTCTCTCCTACCCCGGCATTCATGATCTATTGTCATCAAATGCTTGGATTCTTTTCTTACAGCAATCTCATCGCAAATGCCAACATTCTGTCCTTGTCTTTTCTGTGTGGCATCCGTGTTACATTTACACATAGTAGCCTACTAAATATACACCGTACCCTCCCTAGTATGGTCCAGTACACGAGAAGGCATGAGTTGAGTTTGAGTTGATGTGTAGTATTGATTGTGTTGCAACTTTCTTACTGATTTCAACAGTCTGTGGTTCACAACTTGGACGTGCTTTTGACAGAGACCTATCAATGGTGGACGTTGTGTACCACGATCATAGATCCCGGTTGTGCCATATACGTGCCATACACAGCGCAATCTGTCATTCAGCGTTGTGGTGACCCTCGTTCACTCATTTCTCAAGATTATTTTACTTCGGTCTATGCCAGACTCACAATGTTCTAGTTGCTCCAAATCCTTCATGTACTGTGTGCTCAAGTTAATATTTTCATATCAATCAAATGAAAACATATCAAACATTTTTATTTGCTTCCAATTTACATGTTCTGTAGTCAAGTTGTTTTTATTGAAACCAAGGTATGTCAAAACTCAACATATATACAAGAAAATGCAGAAGCAATGGCTCAAAGGGAGAAACCCAAAGGGCCTAAGCCCGCTTACTAGGCCCCCCAATAGTTTTGAAATAACATGAATATGCAGACGGATATGGTAAAATATGCGGTATAATTAGAAATAAACCTAACTAATGAACTAAAATGCACACGATAAGGAATTAGTTGGCCTGTGAGAGAACATGTATGCAAAGATGCTTTTTAAATGCATAAAGACTAAACAAATTTCTAAGCTGCAAAGGAAGACCATTCCATAAACTCATAAACTCACACCCACAAATTTAAGATAAATTTGACGTGAGTTAGTTCTTGCACAAACCCCTCTTCTATTCGAAGCAGATCTCACTTCATAGCCGTGAACTGAAGAAATTGGTTGGAAGTAGCCATTAAAAGTAGGAGGTAAAGTATGCGAATTATATTTTTACAGGAATTCACAAATTTGTGTGATTTTAATCTGATCCAGTCATGGGATACCAAGTTGTTGAAAGAGGAGGGAGAAGGCATAGTGATAGTGTACAGTACTTCATTAATTACAAATGAGAACAAATGGCTCAAATGACCCACTTAATATGACCACCCAAGTTGCATCTTAGTTTAAAGGCAGCAGTGGAACATATCTTATGGAGGCAAAATATATTCTAAATATTGAACTAATCTTATGGCACAATATATGCAAGAAATTATACATTGACTTGCTGTACATGGCACAGTATATTGGGTTCATGATTATCAAGCTGAAATGCCTTTTTCTTCAGTTGTCTGCACTGCCCTGGCATTGCTCAGAGAGCTTTATATGCCAGCCACAAGTCACCTCGGTCTGCAATGTTGTGCTCTGCAACAAATTGAGACAGAAGTATGTAGGGCTTTGTATTTGTGTGACCGTAGACTTGCATTTGTTTCCCTTTGTTTGTTGCCAAGTAAAATTTACATCAGGCCTGCATTTTCTGTTAATTCATTTGAATCTGAACATTTGTTAGATGCAGGAAGTGGGTGATAAACACCAGACGTGCAGACCTTGATGACAAGACCCCTAATCAACTACGCAAGAACTATGTCTTGTGCAGTTCCCACTTCGAAGATAGCCAGTTTGCGAATGTGTTGCATAAAAGACTCAACTGGAATGCCATACCTACTTTATTTGATGTTAGTATTGTAGATTCTTGAACAACACTGCCTCTGCATTTTCTTCTAGTCATCAATTTTAGCCATACTGAGGGCCTGGCTTTTGTGCTGAAGCTACACACTTGCTACTTACGAACGGTTCTCTAGGGGCAATTCAGCACGAGAAATTCGGAACAGACAATTTGGAACTGAGAATTGGGTAGTTTCTAAACTGTTTTATTATGTTCATCAGTTATTATTTAAAGTTAAATAACATTGAAATTTTATTTTATAACAGATAGTCTAAGACTCCACTGCTGTGCTTAATAATGAAAAGTTACCAGTGAAAGTGTGAACAGTTGTACAAATCATGTGTTCTGACAAACGTCATTCTATGTGATTTAGTTAATCAAATAAGTAAATAGCTGTGGTTGGATCCATGCAAGTAAGCAATGCATGCACAGTTTCAATAATCGTAAGATCACAATCTGCAAGTGATGATTCAGATCCCTATATTTCTGAACTTCTCCCCCAAGTCTCCTTATTGGTTTGCTAACTTTGCTTGTATGTTTGATAAAGGTAACCTTTATTGATTAGCGTATTCCCTTTCTGGAACTGCAAAAATTGTAGCACCAATTCAGTGAGTTACACATTTGATTAGGCCAACTGTATTTATAAACTCAGTCTTATATGCTACCCAATACTAAGTAAATGTTAGGAGCCTTGTAAGTTCAAAGAATTTTAAAAGTTAAATGACAGTACAAGTCTCAAGAAGCTATTTTTTGGTGAGACTAACGTTGATGTCCCCCAGCTAATGATCGCTGTTGGAACCTTTAAAGTTAAAACTGTCAATGCCTTAAAAGCAAGTTCTGGGATATTTGTCTACACAGATATTTTGCGCTAAGTTGTTCGGCTTTGAATTTTTAGGTTTTCTTAGTAACTGCCACGACGATTGACTTTAACAACATATATAGGCTGTATAAGGGTCAGATTGGCCTTAATGATAGTTATAGTTAATAATTATCTAATGCAGTTGTCGATGCTCTCTGGTCATCAAGTAAAAATTTGAGTAAGATTAATATGCATGTTGAAATGCATTCCAGGCCAAACTAGGTATCTGACCCATCCTTGTTAGCATGTTCTTGAAAATGAAACACGTGTGTTTGTTGATTCAGCTGTGGGTTGTAGCAGAAAGTTTGTTAGAATCATAAATTCAGTAAAATTTCTTGAAAGAGATATGCAGTCGTGATAGCTGGACTTTAAGTGTGTCATTGTTCAATGATTGAAAATAACAAATGCTAGTCATTGCACTCCCGAATGAAATGCCCTTGCCGTTAACACGGAGTTATGTTATGAACCTAAAGTAATTAACTTAACATGCGTTATCGGTTAACACATCCATTAGATGGACAGACAGATGGATGGACTGCTCATTGGATAGATGGACCAATGGTCTGATGAAGAGACTGACGGTCAAGTAGGATAGACCGATGGGATGGTCAGATAGATGGATGACCGTCAGATGGGTGGACTGGGTGATGACTGATGAACTGTTGTTCAGATAGATGTACTGATCATTGGTTAGAATGAATTGATGGTCAGTTGGTTGAACGAATGACCGGATTTTGCTAAACCAGGGGTGGGCAACCTTTTCTGTGCAGAGTACCTCATGAGAATTTTTTTTTTGGCAGGCCACATGATAATGATTTAGGAATCTATAGTAGAGAGACCATAAATTTAACACATTTTTAACAAATTCAAATTACATAATGACTGTAATCATAGTAAAAGTAGCTAAAACCTGATAAATATAAGCAACTGTGCTCTGTCTTGTATATCAGTGCTTTCATCCAGGGGTAAAGAAAACCATTTTATTTAACGTCTTGTGCGAAAGATCCTCCTATATATAATCAATGCGCCGAATCGCTGTTCTTCCTCGACAATTAAATATTTTCAAACATATTGTTACTCTCTGGGCAGATAATTTTGGCAATATCAAGTATGCCTTTCTTTATGAATTCCCCCTCCACAAACGATTTGTTGTTTTTCACGATCCTGTGTTCAATAACTAAACTGGCCTTTGTTGCAGCTTCTTGAACAGGTGACAGCTTGGCAAAAGTCGTTTGTTCCTGCTTTAAATTACTCAACAAGTCATCAGCTTTGTGCCATAATTCGGTTTCCCTTAAATTCATTCCGAAATTGCCATGCTTCATCTGGAAATGTCGTTTGAGATTGTACTCTTTGAAAATGGCCACGGACTTCCGACATATAAGGCATACAGCATTAGTTTTAGTATCAATGAAAAATACTTTTCTGTCCAGTCTTTGTTGAATGTCCTATAGTCGTCATCAATTTTTCTCTTTTTAAATTTGACGCACTCATTTTACTTTTCAAACTACAAATTTAAACTACAAACTATTCAAAATTATTTTCTTAATAGGGCCTATTAATTAATTTCAAATTGTTTAAACAGCAGACTATCCAAAAAATTAAAATTGTGCAGCAGACGTAACATTTGTCAGTATATCATAATATTCATTAAGTGATTAGAAAACAAGGTGCGATGGATGTGCTAGAAAATTCACTCCATCTACAAAAATATACAGCTTAATTTTTTAAAATTTGCTGTGATGCTCTTAATGTTTTTTAATATTATGAATAATAATTAATTGATATTGTTATTATAATTTGAAATTTTTACACTGGGATAATAAATTTTCAAAGAACTTTGCAGACAACTGTGTACATTTTAGGAATATTAATTGAGCTGGCAGGTCTCGCAGGCCTCTTTAAACGTTTCCACGGCCAGCAGGTTGTAGGTTGCCCACCCCTGTGCTAAACAATATGTCTTTTGCAATTGACCATTTTGCATACGGTCTGGTTAACACAATGTGTTCATTGGTTTGTTCCCCAATTACAGCATGTAATTAATGGGTTTGCACTATAATTTTAATTTATTAATCATGTAAAGGTCAGTTTAAATACAGCCTAATTGATTAAACAACGATATTATATTATTATTATCTGAAGAAGGGCTTTAGGGAAAAATGCATGAACCAGAGAAGCAGTAAATGATGTTCTTCTCGCCTACAACAATTAATGTGTAGATACAAAATGCAAATCCTTAATTTACAATTACTGAGTCGTATCATTTTATGCATTACTATTATTAGTTGTTGAAGCTAAATGAATGCAGATATAATAAAAATAAGAATAATTCTTTGATGGACATCTCTGGAGGTGATTTGCCTGATTCTTTTATTGCTTTTCCCTATATGTTGTAATTGCAAGTTGTTTACTGTTGTAGGTCCCAAATCCCTCGACAAAACTGAGCTGTAAACGCAAGGTGCCCTTAAGACGAAAAATGGAGATTGCTTCTGCTCGTCATGAAAGCGAAGGTGTTATCTCGAAGGATGTGCCTTCGTTAAACTTGTCTGTTGATACTGATTGCACGAATACTTGTAGTACAACCACTGAAACTGGTAGCAATGTAGAAAAGGCGACTGCAGCTCCTCTTCTGAAGGCTACCCAACTGCAATCAATATCTCTTGAATTGGACTTGCATGACATGACTGTGAAAAAACGGAAGACTGAATGTGTGACTGCTGCTCCCACCACTGAAACAGTCTGCAGTGTAAAGAAACCGACTACAGCGCTTCTTCTGAAGGTTGACCAATTTCCATCAATACCATTTGAAATTGTCCCACGTGGCGTGACTGTGAAACGGAAGACCGAATGTGTGACTACTCCTGCTAGCATTCACGCAGTCAGCCCTGTTGTGCAAGCTACTACGCCTTTTCTGAATGTAAAAAAGCAGCTGCTTGCACCTGTATCAATCACGGCACCACAAACTCCTGTCATACGAATAATTAAATTGTTGCCAAAGATTTCTCAGTTGCCTTCACAGTTGAATAAAATGAACTATAAAAATGTAATATTTAAAGCTGCAGTTGTAAACACACAGCCAACAAGACTCATTCGACCAGTTCAAGCAATTGTTGCAGCTCCTTCTACTTCCAAAGCTACATCAGAAATCACTGCAGCACAAGGTACACGTCCAACAAATTCATCTCTTCGCACAGTGTGTCAATCGTTTAATCAGACTGCTATTACAAGCACTCAGACAGGCAGTTTCGTGAAAGAAACAGCTGCGAATATTCCAAACACTGCCCAACGAGTGTCGGTTTCACGATTGAATAAGCCACCAGAGACTCCTCTTGAAAAGAAGCAGAAACAAAAGATACATCAGCTGTATTCACAGCTCTGGAGAAAGAATCGCAAGATCGAAGTCTTAAAAAGAAAAATCAGTGAAACGCCGCCAGATTCAAAAAGACCCCATCGCTCGGTTGAAGCCATAGTGAATGCTGCTAAGCGTTTCCTTACACCTATGCAGCTGTCTTTACTGCGTGCACAGTTGCTGAACAGCCAGAAAGAGAAGAACGGTTATCGATGGTCCACCAGCGATAAAATCTTTGGGCTGCAGTTGATGTATAAGAGTTCTGCTGCATTCAGATTTGTATCAGAGCATCTAGCTTTGCCTTCAGAGATAACGCTGAGAAGGTTTGTAGCTGAAACTTTAGGAAGCCAGGACTCTGAGGTCACAGCTGAAACCAGCATACCACCAGCAGATCTAGAGAGAGAGGACAGCCAGCCTGAATGAGCAAGCAGTAAGAACGATCAGCTAAGTGTTACTGCAAAACTTGATCGCAACACAGCATATAATGGCCATCTAAATGTTTATATTTGATTATAGATAGACAGACATAAATAAGACAGAGAGCAAGAAGGAACTTTAGATGTTTGATGATGTCACAGATAATGATTACCCCATATTTGTAAATAATAGCTCTCTTGTCAATGTTGTATATGCAGATAATGTTAAACATGTTTCTGTTTCTGACAAACATGTGTTACAGATGTTTGGCTTTAGGTACATTTAGCCCAATGTTAAACATGCCTCTCTAACAAAGATGTGTGATTGAGGTTAGGCTGTAGATGCATGTACCACAATGCTACACATATTTCTGACTTGGTGTCCATTGTTATTTTATGTTTGATTCTATTGTTATTTTATAGCCAGCTCTATAGAGGTTGACAGTGCATCTCTAACTGAATGCCTGGCTCCAAGTGAAGCCATTATGCTGATAGATATTATGGTTATGGAACAGCTGATTGAAGATGTCAAGGAAATGATTTTTGTTCTTGCTAGCATAACAAAGGATAGTTGTCACAAGTCGTAGCAACTATCTTTTGGTATAAAATTTGTTGCTAACAAAAGTTAATGAATACCTTCTTGATTTTGAACCTGGAAAATGATTTAGATGTGTATTGATTGTCAGGGCTTCTCTGCCTATATAGATACTTTGCTGTCATGTGGGTCAACTTTTGTGTAGCAGCTTTTACCTAGAAACTGCTCATCTTCTTTCTACTCTTCTCTTAAATCTGTCCTGGTTGAACTGGGAGCATCTCTGAGAATATTTCTTAAAGAGGAGCTATATCAAGTTTCATTCATTGATTGTTTGATTGATTGAGTGGCAGCATTTTTGTCTAGAAGTTGAGACAGTCGGCTTTTCTAGTAATTTACTATTGTGTTCACTGTAAATGGATTGGCCTACAATTGAAGATCTCACCGCGAATGAGGAGAATGAGGACTGCTGTAGCTAAAACTTGAGCGTTTACTTTGACCCTACACAATGGAACGGGCTCCCTCATTAGACTGAGTGCACTGATACATACTGAACTCTGTCCAGAATATCTTCCAGTTAGGCTATGTTGTTAATGGGCAAATGCGTCAAAGCAGACTAAAGGCTCGCCATTTGCCTAAGTTTAGTTTACTTCAGCCCAGGATTTTCTCATCAGATCTAATGTCTGTGCACGATTAACTCCCCCTCCCACCCCGACAATGAATCGGTTCGGTTAGTGTTAAAAAAATTAATAGTTCTTACTAACCATTAAGTCTGCAATTGTTTCCTAGATCAAAGCAATACAACTAAAAATGACTTATCAAAGTAATATTTCCTCGACCATATGTTACAACACAAATTCCAGTCTTTTGGTTTTAATCTTTGGAAAGCGATCAATCACGTCGACATGTACTTCAATTTTTCGAAGCGCATTGAGGAGGGCCAAACCGGTCAAGCTTTCTTTACCTATTTTGTTTCTCAACCATGTTTTCAGTCGACATAATGAAGAGAAGCTCCTCTCAGCTTATGCAACACTGACTGTTTATGTTAGAGGAATTCTCAGAAGTGAGTTGACTGACGAATATACCATGCTAAAATTGCTTAATAACAAGCTGCAAAGTCATCTTGAACTTGAAGCGTATAAGTAATTATCAGACAGGAAAAAATATTTCTTATAGATTCTTAGGGGGCAAGCCCCCCCCCCTCACTCCTAGTTCCGCCACTGTGGCTAGATCTCTTGCCTGTAGTCGCCTGTGACTCTGCGAGGGTGCGCATTCCAATTTTCGCTTAATATGTCACAGAATTTAAATCTCTGGGTAGCACGGTCCATACTTTGGGGGACTAATTGGCGTTGTGTTCAAAGGGACAGCGTCGGTGACGGGTGTGGCCCCATCAATTCATTGAGGAATTGAGCAGGGTCGAAGCCATACGGTCGCTATAGAAAGCTATTGCCTATTTGCGTTTTGCAAATTGCTTTCGGCCATCAATCATTCTTTCATATATCTGATCAATAGCTGCAGGCGTGAAAGGAATGACAGGAAACTGGTAAGAGCGAAGAGAGGTAATCGTCATCGTCAACCTCCAGATCATATCAAGAACCACACGATCTGTATCACCCGCATCTGACACATTTCTCATGTCTCCCAAACGATCACACTCTGTTCTCAACTTCACCGATCAGTACCTCATTATGGCCAACGTAGAAATTAAGCCTAATATTCAACCCCTTCCACTCATTCTTTCCGTCTTGTTTGTTCCATTGACTGTCAGGCATTCATCAAGGATGCCCTTGACTCCCAACTTATTCTCAACCCTATAGGCTACATGTGCTTCTTCCCTTGATGACCTCTTGTTTTGCTGCTACTCAATATTGTCTTATCTCATTCACATTAAGGTCATTAATGCCTCAATTAAATGTATCACCAAACACTAGGCCCTAGTACTTCTCTTGTAAACAGAGATGAATTTGTCATATCTGTTGGTGGTTGTTTGTGGTTTATGAGGGTCAAAATACCAGCTCAAATACCAGCAACCATATAAATGCCTCCAAGATTTCAAAACTTTTCATAGGTCCTCTAACCCTCGACATCTCTCTTCTCCATCGCGAATCTCCCTTCCCACTGCCCAGCAAGTGCCATATGCCGCTGCCTCCTCGACATTTCCGCCACATTCGACACTATCGACTCCTTAATTAACCATCGATTTGCGTCCAAGTTTGTCCTCTGCCTCTGGTACTGCTCTACTCTGTTTTCAATTTCTATTTGCTTTCCAGATCCTTATGTCTTGAAGCCACCAGCCACTGTTCACATCCCTCCCTTGCACTCACTTGTGACGTCTCTCAAGAATCTCCTCAGTCCATTTCTCGTCATCCTACATAGTATAATATTATTATATATTATGGCTCCATTAAGCTCGAGTGTAATCCTCCTTTGTTAACCACCAAGCCTGGATAAAGGAGGATTTTCTTATCACACGTACAGTGTCGTAAAAATGCAACTAACCAGCCAAGTTTGAAAACAGCTGAATTGTAGCCATAGACGTATAAGCCTACTGTGTCTAATTAAAGAGTCTGCCGGGCGCCGTTGTATCCATTTAAACTGCAGTTGCTCTGCCTCTCCATGGTCTCTCTAATGACTGGACTCGGACCTCCAGTGGGTATCGATCCCTGAACGGTTCTTTGCATGTTCTTTGATATGAAGCAGCACTCATTAACCCTTACAACTCCTGAGGCCGTTGTAAGCGGCCAAATTTAATGCGTTTGATATAATAATTGGAGGGGTAAGGGTTAATAAGCTAGCTGGGGCTTTGCCGGTTAGCCTTAGAGCAACACCTTAAAACTTTGCAGATCACGATGCTATTCACTCGGCTAGCCACGGAAGACACTATAGACAGGGTGTCCAAATATGCAGGTTGATCGTCAATCTCTTTGTCAGACCATCGTTCCATCTATCAGACGGGCAGTCCGCCTACATCCAATGGATGTGCTAACATATAGAAGCTCACTCCTTTGAAGTGGGATGAGTGGGTAAGTAAAATTGGACAAAAAGACCCGAGCACGGTAGAAATAAAAGGGGTTTGTGGTTTAAATAATTTGTTGATGTATGTATACGAACATCAGTGACACTACGTGGTTGAAGGGACGTCAGAAAATGTCCTGGAATGTAAAATCTCCATTCCTCAGTAGGTCTATAGCTTTATGTAGAATTGACTTCGTCAATCTATCAAATGATAAATATCCATTAGGCCTATTGGAGTAGGCCTATTACTTTCCCGCTACACACAAGTTTTGTTCCATGACAGCAGGGACTCCTTTTACCGGGATTCTTCCCTTGCCAGGTCTTGTACTGCAGGCCTATTACGTTAACCAGCTGTCAGAATTCAACCCGCATTTCCTCCTACAGACTTGATTTGGTTGAGTTCTGTGAAAGCTGGTTTCCCTGACTTGAATTACGTGTGTCGCTGATAGCTAATTGCGTTTCCTACGGCATTCAGTGGCCATTCTCCCTAAGACGACGGCTCATAGAGTGCGAGTTCGTCAGCCAATGGAGAACGCTGAGGCAAGACGGCTATAACGTCGTTATTACTAACCATCCTTGTTAGATATATATATATATATATATATATATATATATATATATATATATATATATATATATATATATATACTCGAACACACATGCACTCGGTGACACACACACGCACGCATGCCCACACACATGTCCTCGAACATGATTCATGACTATCTCCATCTTTAGGCCTATATCACAATTTCCTTTTGGACAGCTGCTTCCTTTCCGGTTGATAATCGCATTCTTACGAAATATATTTCGCACATATGAATCGAGACACTTCGGTCTTGAAAGTGGAAGTATTAATTTCTTCCAATACTTCACTTTCACATACTAGTTGTTATTAATAATATTGTTTTAGTAGGAAAGTCATTTGATAACGACAAACTCATACTAAGCTTATTAGGCATCGTTCTTTGACGATCTCAAAAGGCGAGGCAGGATGGGTCTACAATATAATTTATATAGAGTCTACCTCAATCCTAGAAGTTGGATTCTCTGTAATCTACTCCATAATCCACAATATTAAGAATGTAGCCTCTCTGGCGCTGCATTGAATCACAATCGTACACACTCCGAGATGTCTAAAACACTGCACTAAAGCTAAGAGCGCTACATGTTAGGCCTTATAGGCCTATATAAAATTATAAATTGTGTGTAAGCTTGCAATAACGATTGAAAACGGTTATTTATAGGCCTTCATGTATATCAGATTTGTAAAGGTCACACCGAGATTTGAATCCGAAACAGGCATAGCCATATTTTAGTCAGCCGTCAGATGAAGATGCAATCTTATTTCCAAATCCTTGAAAGCCAACAATAAATAGTGAGTACTTTTGAGCTGCTTTCTGGAGGAAGCGAATGTGAGCTACAAAGGCTGTGGATTCCATTACTTGAGAGAAGAGGCATGGATCGATTGCATTGTGGCCCATATGGGCCTTTCTCAATTTGCGTTAACCGGATAGATCGAGGCTGAAATAATAATAATATGCAGAAGCGCAAGATGATCTCGATGGCAGAACATCATATTCGCCGTCAGATTTCGTTTGGAAAGAATGTGTAAGTCTCCTTAAGCTATTTGCATTGTCTTTTAATCACCTGTACCTGCTAATGTCTCGTTTAGTCGTGTCTCATGGGTATAATTTTATTAAGTCAAAGTCCGCATCTGTATTGCTGTCAAGCCAACCTTGGGAAATTTTCTCGTTTTGGGTGATTTTATTATCGTCTACAATCATCACAGCATGACAGACCCACGTGGTTGGTAACAACTAAAAAGGGTGCAATCCGGTGTTTCCACGCATTTCTGCATTATAAAAATTCCAGCAACACGACCTGACCTCTGCTGCTAAAAATCGCGAATGCAATATCATACTTGGCATCTGTACACTGCATCATTGTCGGCCAATGAATTAGTCCATTAGCCTACAGATTTCCAGCTTCATAAGCTCTATTGGACTAAGACTTAGAGCGTAGGCCTAACTGTTAATAGCTTTGGACATTTCTGATCCATCGATATTGACGTAGGCATATACATCAGCTGTCTATTTCGTAAAATAGTGTGAGCGTTTGACCATTGAAAGGCTGCTATACTAACTAGAGCACTAACTAACCCAGCGGGAGCCAGTAGACGTGCAGCGCTCTTTCCTAATCATTCCTAAATCTTGGCGTCTATTCAACATAGACAGGTTTTCTTTTTCTTTGGAGTACTCGTCTTTACCAAGTGAGCCCGTTCCCTTACTTTTCACTGCATTATAACTAATATCTCACACAATATTCACCCTTCACCATGCATTCTTTGTTATCATTTCATTCCAGCCATCGCAAATAGTGGACTCGTCCATTTTCAAACGCCATAATGAGTTTGTCAATCAGCCTGCTTCTTTCCATCCTTAGATTACTCACCGTTCAATTTATATCACATTCAATTTAATCCCTCTGGGCCCTCCATGACCTACATTCCGTTCTCATGACCAGGACTCGGGTCCAGACAAAGCCCCGTCTCCTTTGACACAGCGACAAGACAATATGGATACATGTCGTACATACTTTTGGCTCGTTTACTTACAAATAGGCGAAAAAGACAACTCCAGCATCCACTTTACAACAACTTTTCCTTCATGCTAATTTTACTTTCTGGAGACACACATGTAAACCCGGGTCCAATAAATAGCTATGTAGCTCCTCGTCCTCCCCTCCCTCTGTTCCAACGGCTTCTACTACGGAAGCTGCCCTTCCTCCTTCTCCTCCATCTCCTCCAAACAAATTCGTACTTTGTACTTTAAATGTACGCTCACTGTTACATCCAGCGCACTCAGCAGAAATTAAAGATTTGACTGAATCATCCCACCCTACAGATCTTTTCGCACTAACAGAAACCTGGTTTAACTCAGACACAACTCTTGCCCAGTACCAAGACTGCATACACTCCGGCTATCATCTCCACAGCACACTTCGCCCTTCTAAGTCCGCAACCGTCACGAACACCACAGGTGGAGGCATCGCCTTTTTGACTCGGGAACCATCCACCGTCCTCAACTCACCTTGCTACTATTTTCGCTCTTTTGAATGCGCCTTTATCACTCTCAAACTTCCTAGCAAAATTCTTACCATCTTCAACATCTACCGCCCTCCTTCCTCCTCCTCATACTCAAGCCCGTCATCCGTCTTCTTGCAAGAATTCACAACCCTCCTTTCTACCGCTGCTACCACTCCTCATGAATTCCTGATCACAGAGGATTTCAACATACATGTCGATGAGCCCTGTGATTCATTTGCCACTGAATTCCTCACGCTCTTATCATCCACTAATCTGGTCCAACATGTCAACTTCCCCACTCACTGTCACAACCACACACTTGATCTCATCATCACATCATCTCTCTCTAAGTTGTCGCCAGATATTTCTTTCTCTTTTGATACACCTTCCGATCAATATCCCATATTCACATGCCTTAACATTCTACCTATTCCACGTCCTGATCCTGTCTCACGTTCTTTTCGTCGCATCAGTTCCATAAACATTGAAGCCTTCACGCAAGATCTCTCCGTTTCAGACCTCATTCTAAATCCTCCACTCTCCCTTGACCATCTCCTGTCCTCCTACAATACCACTCTCTCCACGCTCCTTGACAAACACGCTCCAATTATAACAAAACCGAATCTCACGCCAACAACCCGTGGTATAATTCCTATCTCCAGGCTTTCAAATCTTTCCGTCGACGCCTCGAGCGCACTTACAAACGAACCCGTGATCCTCAAGTGCTTTCTGCCCTAAAATCGGCTACAAATAAATACCATGACCTTCTGGCTAAGGCTAAAACGAGCTTCTATTCCTCGTTGGTCCAATCCAGATCCTCTAATCCTCGACTTCTTTGGAAAACTGTAAATCAACTCCTCCATCGGAACTCTTCCAGCTCACTTCCAAACTCGCTTCCATCTTCTTCCATAGCTGAATCTTTCTTCTCTGGAAAAATTACTACACTCCGTCTCTCTCTTCAATCACTCACTTCCAAAACCACAATCGATCCACTTCCAAAAGTTTCCTCCTCTATTCATGACTCTTCCGCTTCCTCACCTCCATCATCATTATCCACCTTCGAACCAACATCAGAGACAGAAATACTCAATATGCTACAGTCTCTTCCTAACAAGCAGTGCGAACTTGACCCAATACCCACCTCCTTCCTGAAAGACTGCGCATCAATCCTTGTTCCTGTCATTACCAAAATAATCAACCTCTCTCTATCTACTGGCAACTTTCCACAACTCTTCAAACATTCTTTAGTCACTCCACTCCTCAAAAATCCATCGCTCGACAAAGAAATCCTTTCAAACTATCGACCTGTATCCAACCTGTCATTCATTTCTAAATCACTCGAACGCATTGTCTTGTCCCGGATTAATGACTACCTAACTTCTAACTCGTTCCTAAATCCACACCAGTCTGGTTTTACCAAGCAACATTCAACAGAAACACTCCTCACCTCCATCTACAATAAACTTGTTTCTGCCATTTCTCATTAACAAGTCTCCTGTCTCTGCCTCCTTGATATATCTGCAGCTTTTGATACCATCGATCACAATATATTGCTCCAGAGACTGTCCACCTGGTTCGGCTTTTCTGATACTGCTCTTCTTTGGATCCGGTCCTATCTATCCTCCCGCTCTTTGTCAGTAAAGACCTCGAGCACGTCATCTAAATCATGCCCGATCACCTATGGTGTTCCTCAAGGTTCTGTTCTTGGACCTCTCTTGTTCATCCTCAAATTCTCCAGTCCGCAACCTAGGCATAATCTTTGAGCAAACCTTAGCTTCGCTGATCACATCACCCATCTTTCTCGCTATTGCTTCATGCACATCCGTGATCTTCGTAGAATCCGCCCTGTGCTTGACTCCAAAACTGCATCCACAATCGCCACATCATTAGTTCACGCTAAATTGGATTACTGTGATTCCATTTTCCTAAATATAGACACCACCCAATTAAATCGCCTCCAAGCCATTCAGAATGCTCTCGCCCGTGCTGTCACCAAGACCCCAAAGCATCACCATATTACTCCTGTCCTCAAATCACTCCACTGGCTCAAAATACCTGAACGGATCGAATATAAAGTCATCTCACTCACCTACAACACACTGCAATCCTCGCAGCCCACATATCTCCGTCAGTTGTTCCCGATTCAGCCACATCGTTCAACCCGTTCCTCTTCCACCCTCACACTACTTCGCCCTCCCGTCACATCATCACTCAAATTTGCAAATCGCTCCATAGCCATTGCTGTCCCGCCTCTCTGGAACAAACTTCCTCCAGCATTAAGACAAATATCCGATCCATCCTACGAATTTACAAACACCTCACCTCTTGCCATCTCCCCACAGGTTTTTCACTCATAACTCAAAGCACTGCTCTTTCGCAAATCCTATCCTGATTCCTCCTCTTCCTCCAATCTCCCTCGCCGTTTCAACTCCAAACACCATCTACCTTTGCCGTCTACCTGTCTGCCTGCCTGACTCTCTGGATTTGACCCCCTGCCTATCGATTTTGTTTTGATTAAGCGCCTGTGAATAAGCTGGTTCCCGCGACTACGCTTATGTGGGCGCTGTAGAAATGCTGAGATTACGATTACGAAAACCAAAGGTTCCTAACTAGCTAGCTAACTAGGAGGTTAATTACTAACTAAAAGGTTATATAGTAACTAACTTTAAGGCTACTAACTAGCAAACAAGCAAGATGATTTAGTGAAAGTCTGCCAGACAAGCAGAGATAGGCCTCCGTTGATCAGACTAAGACCGACAGTGTCGGCGAAAGACGACTGAGAAATAAAAGCACGGAATGAGGCGGCAGCAGCTACGTCGGTGAGAAGGCATGTCCGAATCACATCGCTCATGAATACGCTATCGTGTTCTGATCTCTACACGTATTACGCATAACGACGCCATTCGCTCCATGGCTATTTATGCATCTATGCGGCATAAGTATTCATAGCAGACCCGTCGACGCGTCCACTACGTGAATAAATAAGACATCATTCTTTTGAATATAAATGGATATACATAGACATAATATGTTGTATATAAATAATGCTAAACCTTTTGTAGCATGGCTAAGTATAATCTATGGGTTATAAGAATTTGTGTTTGCAGGGGGTGGCGGAATGTCGTGATTAACGACGATATTGCATTTGGATTGTAATGAACGTCTGCTGCTGTCGCTGCTGCTCTGCTTCTGCAGTTGAATTCGTGACAGCCTTTTTCGTCGTCGGAATTTAATTTCCATATAGATGTCGCTTCCATCGTCGTTCAGATTCCTTATAAATTGATTCAATTTTCTCAAATCGTCGTCGCCTACAAAACCTCAAATAAACGACGACGACGACTGACGCTTGTAAATGTTGCAAACGACGTTCTATGGTCCCGAGGCTCAGACTCGGCCTAGAGACACCTTTTATCGTGTTTTAGTCTCGTTCTTGGTTGGTTTGGGAACCTAACTATCGTCTTGGTCTTGGGGGTCACAGTCAAGTCTTTTGAAATCATTTTGGAGCAGTCTATTTGTGTTCTGAACAACTGGTCTCGACACCCATCGTACAAGCTATCGTTACAAAATTTGCTTGCTTCTAAAGTAAGTACTAGTCATTGCGAAGTCTAAAGTAGGATCTGATGAAAATGCGCTTTGTTGTTGGCATGTGGATGTCAATTGTGCAACTGATCTTGGTGATAGGCTTACTCTGATTTGGGTTTGTTCACGAACAGAGTGACTTTGTCTCAGATTTAGTCTTGGTACCTCGCATGCAGTCTCAATTGATCTCAGTCTTGGTACTTGGAGTGAATGAAGTCTGTGTTAAGACTTGCAGTCTCTATTGTTCTCAGTCTTGGTGCGTGTAGTCTCTATTGATACTTGCAGTCTGTATCTCAGTATTGATACTTGCATCATCTACCGATCAAAAGCCGGAGAAGTCGCCTGTAATACCGTGTTGTCCGTCTTTCTTTCTTTCAAAAAACCTGCCATGTCAGAAAGAAATAGTGAGAGCGAGGGAGTCGGTCGTTCGGTCGGTCGGTCGGTGAGTCGGTCGGTCGGTGCATGGACTGGACACCTGAGCCCTCCTCATCCTCCAATGGTCAGTATAATTAGCGCCGACAAATCTCATTACACATCGCGTCCTCTGCCAATTGCCTCGTCATATATGTCCACAGATGGCAGCACCTTAGACGGCACGCGTTGACGCACGCGCAGTCCCGTCTGTGGAGTCGTCATTTCCGGCCAACGGAAGTCAGTAAGTGACCATTGACCGGAGGCTGATTGTCCAGTCGTGGCAGCTGACGGAAGATGCCGGAATGCCTATGGATGACGGCGGATGATTGCCTACCTGATCTGAAAACTAATCAGTGCCAGAGAGATCCACATTCATCCATATGATCAAATTTGTAAATCTTACATTGCTCATATCGAGGATTACTTTGCGTTGTGGGCTGGCACGTTGACAGCACTTTAGATAGCCTTAGATATCTTAGATAGCTTCAGACTGTCTTAGATACATGAGATACGCTGTGGACGCAGCGTCATGCGCATCTATGACAAATTTAAGCAAACAATGCTATGAAGTACAATATAGTCGACTGTATAATTATTCTGTTTTGATTAAGCGTCCGTGAATAAGCTGGTTCCCGCGACTTCGCTTTTGTGGGCGCTGTAGAAATGCTGAGATTACGATATAATAGGACCTAACGCTTTTTTCAATGAAGCCTTTACCAAAACCGTTACCAAAAGTTCTGGACATCTGAAATGTTATTGTGGACGATTTTCCCTTGGTTTGTATTGGTATAAATGGTGAGTCGCAACTGTTTGGTGGTGACTGTTCTCGCTCTCTAAGATTAACTCTCTGTTGTTAATCATCTGTCAGACTGTCAGCGATGTCTTGCTCAAAGCCACTATATATATAAGAAAGACATAGGAAAGGCAGCAAGTCATTTAACTCCACCAGTGCTTGGACTTTGACAGTCCCAGTCCCAAGCCTGGAGAAAAGAGGAGGGCGACACGAAATCATCTTCGATATGGAAAGGTGTCGTCAAAAATCAACACACACGCAGCAAATCAGTTGACCACTGTAATCGTAATTGTAAAGCTCCAACTTCTAAATCGCTATTCTAAGGCTAAGCGCAGGGCACTAGGTTACCCACAAGCGCTATGTTCACGTTTATAGAGGATGCCTTTGACTTGTGTCTTTTGAAGCGGCGCTATAACATTTATAATTATAATATTATTGCCATACAAAAGGTATGATGTACAGATGATAGATGCTGCAAAACTGTGCAAAAAAGTCGGGGGGGGGGAGAGGGAGGGCATGTAGATATGCATTGGTGGCAATTAATAATTTCGTTTGTGGATCATCCATGAAACTCAACAATGACAGGAATTCATGCTTAAATTTCCCATTAAGTTTTTCATTATTTGAGATTGGCAGCGATTCGTATTCGAGCTCTGATTTCTACAGAAGGTAACTGTAGCGCTAAATATATTACTGTTGGAAATGTTCAAGTTGTGGTGAAGGACGTCACCCGACCCGATTAACTTTGAAATGCTCAAGGTTGCCTCAAAGTTTAAATTTGCTTGGATCGTCGAAGTACGTCTTTAACAGTTCACCATTTACCGTAGAGTTTATTTGATTAGGTTTGCCAAAAGAATTCAAGCAAAAGTCAATTTGTTTTGTTTCTGTGGTACTATCGACTCTGTTCACTTTTCAGTGAATTAATCTGGTCGGGTGACGACCTTCACCACGACATTCATTGACACCCAAAAGCATAGGTATAGCCTTCTAGAACAACTTAGAGATAATTTATTACCAACCCAGTTTATTACCAACCCAGTCCCAACGAACAGCACTGTTTCAAGTGCCTGTCTAAAGTGCATGCTGGTGCATTGCCTTGCAGCTTGGCCGAAATCGAAATGCTGAATCTCAAGAAGAACTGTTGAGCTTGAACTTGAAGTTGAAATGCAGTCAATTACCGACAGGATAAATTTCCTGAAGTTTTAATGTTCAGATAAAGCGAAATCGCCCGCTTATCGGATACACCCCCATTTCCTACACTAATTGTGTATTTGTACGCCGCTGTGGTTTGTATTTTCCTGAGCATTTGGACTCTGGGCGGCCAAGGCCAGACAGACGCAAACCTAATAAAAGGCGATCGTACACTGAACTGATCCGTGTTCGCGACATCGATCATCTGAACTCATGGTTGCCTATCCCACACCAAGGCGAGCGATCTGACCAGAACGGTCTAATCGAACAGGATTGGATCGGTTCTGTGTACAGTGTCCTTAATTAAGCGTCTGCCACCGTAGAATTGAACCAACGATTTTCCAGCAGTAGCCCAACTGGCACCAGAGACGGCTGGACTCGGCTTCCATGACGAGCGCAATTACAGAGCAAACCATCGAAGTGGCTTAGTGAGCCTCCCCTCGTCTCCTCCGTCCGACCTACGCTTGACATTATGCGCTGTGTGTACATGACGATTACGCAATGATGATTGACAGACGCACGTTCCAACGGACGAATGACACAGACAACGCTCAGCCGAGATGCGTGATAAAGCGATGCGAAGGCTTGACTAGTCTGGAGGGTTCTACAGCGGTGGCAAATGGCGTTACGGCGACAGCACTGCAGGGCCCTCAGACGAACACGCTGCCAGTTTACACGCCCCCAGAGGACGCAGTCGCAAGTGCCCAGCATGTTTATTCCTATGCCCCTGTGAACGTATCTGTCAGTCTGCCTGCAGTCTCATTCTTTGTCTGTCTATTATGATCGTTGTGCACCACTCTGTCTGCCTCGGTGGGCTTGTGTTTTGTCGCTTGCGTGTGCGCTGTCGTTGTCCTAATCAGCGCTTCGTCTGTGATTGCGATTGGGTTCCAACGGAGGATTTGTTGCTACTGCGGCATATTATGCACCCGATTGCAATCACCGTGGCCTCCGATCAGTAACAAGGGTGGAACACCAACACTAACGACACCACAACGATATGAACGATACCAACAACACCACAACGACCATCATCACCACCACTAATATCACAACGACCATCATCATCATCACGAATATCACAACGACCATCATCATCATCACGAATATCACAACGACCATCATCATCATCACGAATATCACAACGACCATCATCACCACCACAACACCATCAACACCACAACGACCATCACAACCACCACTAACATCACAGCGACCATCATCCCCACCAAAAATACCACCATGAGGTGGAAGAGTGGAAAGTGACAGAAGAGCGCGCGATGGATGAGTCGGTGCAGATGGAGGAGAGAGTGGATAGAATGAATTCAATAGAAGAGTTGCTGAAGAGGAGATGAAATGCGATGAGTCGGAGAGGGAGTGTACGCAGTGGGGTATGGGCTCCGTGGGAATGGTTTTTGGACGCGTTACATGCATCTGCATAGCGATATAGATGACAAATGCACTGAGGCGTGTAGTCTATATGTGGGTCATGAGTCATGACTCTATTTGGGAGATCCTTGATTCTCGGATCGACCACTGTTCAGCAGACAGCACCAGTCGTCGCCTGTAAAACCGCAATAAGACTCGAGCGACCGAAGCTTTGTATGTTAGAAATAATTCTGCTGCTCATTGCTTGGCGTGAAATATGGTCTCTGACAAATGAATATCTCATTCGTCCGATTTTCAAAATATATACAATACATATGCATGTATATAATATTCCATGTATAAGTCCAAAATATATATACAGTGTATGCACTATATATATATATACATCATGTATTGCTTGGGGAGATCGTAAGAGTGTTATGCTATAGACTCTCCTACTGTTCTCGTGCCTTGATTGAAGCGATGGTTATTGGCGTCAGTCGCATCGCTCCAATGCACAGACGTCGCTTCAAGATATTAGTCATAGATTACGGTTCTCACAGCAGCTATCAGAAGTCCAAGTCAAAAGTTCATAAAAGTCAGAAGTAAAAGAAAGTCAGAAGTTCCTGAAAGTCTTAAGTCCATGGAAGTTAGTAATCAAAGGACGTCAGAAGTCCATGGAAGTCAGAAGTTCATGGAAGTCAGAAGTCAACGGAAGCGCAGAGGTCCATGGAAGTCAGAAGTCCATAGAAGCGCAGAAGTCCATGGAAGTCAGAAGTCCATGGAAGTCAGAAGTCCATGTAAGTCAGCAGCTCATGGAAGTCAGCAGTCCATGGAAGTCAGCAGTCCATGGAATTTAGAAGTCCATGGAAGTGTTACTCCGACAAGTCCCTAATTTTACAGAATCGTTCAGAAGGGTCCTTTGGTCGGATGGAAGTGGGCAGCAATGATGATGAGACTAAAAATTGCTGGCATCAACGCAAATTTTTCTAACGAGCCATGTGGAGTGGGACGTGAGGGGTTGTTCGTCTGGTCTCCAAGACCGCGTTTTAAACAGATACTATATGCCTCAGGTTTTCCACATAGGTTTCGGACATTTATTTTACTTCGTTTCAGACAACACACACCGAACAATGACGGCGCATAGGCGCCTGTCATGCTATTATTTGACTATGAGTTCACTTCAACTATAATACACATGAATCTAATACACATGTATATCAAACACATGTATATCAAACACATGTATATAAAACACATGTATATCAAACACATGTATATAATACACATGCATATAAAACACATGTATAAATAACACATGTATATAATACACATGTATATAAAACACATGTATATAAAACACATGTATATAATACACATGTATATCAAACACATGCATATAAAACACATGTATATAATACACATGTATATAATACACATGTATATAATGCACATGTATATAAAACACATGTATATAAAACACATGTATATAATACACAATGATATAAAACACATGTATATAAAACACATGCATATAATACACATGTATATGAAACACATGTATATGAAACACATGTATATAATTCACATGTATATAAAACACATGTACATAATGCACATGTATATAATACACATGTATATAATACACATGTATTTGATACACATGTATCTGATACACATGTATCTAATACACATGTATTTGATACACGTGTATCTGATACACATGTATCTAATACACATGTATCTATTACACATGTATCTAATACACATGTATATAATACACATGTATCTAATACACATGTATCTAATACACATGTATCTAATACACTCATGTATCTAATACACATGTATCTAATACACATGTATCTAATACACATGTATAGTTGTCTATTGGAACTACTGACGTCCTCTGATTCTCGCACTGTGGCTTCAGCGAGGACAGGGACAGCTATTCTTTTTAATTTCATTCGAGAGTTGAGAGATGTTTAAAAAATTCTTAATGCATTGGTATACAGGCGCATAATAGCCTGCCTATGGCTATTAGTTTCAATTCCATTAATGGTTCCTATTTTAAAGGCGCTTGTGTTGGCCCCGTTCTTTTAGGATTACATGTTATGTTCTTGGCCTGTTTGCATATCTAAATCGAAATATTAAACTGGAAACAAGGAGGACATATGGAATTCTCTAATTTGTCACGGTCTTCAATCCTGAATTAAAGGAGGTTTAGGTGGAGAGGAGAGTTTGTGAGGGGAAGAGCTGTGAAGGGAAGCGTTGTGAAGTGATGAGTAGGCCTACAATATGAAAGGAGTAGTTGTGTATTGTGTAAGGTGTGCCTAGGCAAGTTTTCTGGGGTTTGCTGGCAGCAGGAGAATCACATCATTCACGTCATGCCAATGTTTCATAGATATCGAGACTGATAAATGTTAACTGCATTTGTGGTCTGCATAGAGTTGATCTCCAAAGGCCTACACACATGATTCATATGTGCGTCTTTTCACATGACTGGGCCAAGCATTCTGTTGGTTGAATACCGAAGTCATTGGAGTGCAATGCACACGTTATTATCCGGCGACAAACGAGGGAAAGCGACAAGACCAGTATATCACTGCTGTATATATATATATACACAGTAAAAAGCATCAAAATTAATTAAGTCCGTAATACCTTCAGGCACTTATGTAGACACTTCACCAATGTACATATCGTAAGTGTATGGATTAATATAATAATATGCACCATGCATTGTCTATAATTATGTGCACTGATAAGTGTTGTGTATACAAACGGACTTAGAGTATGCAGGAGAAGCAGTCCTAATAAACGAGTAGAGCGATTATTCAGCACTAGCCCATATATATAAATATAATATATATATATAATAGTGAAGCGATTATTCAGCACCAGCCTACATATATATACATATATATATACATATATATATACATATATATATACATATATATATACATATATATACATATATATATACATATATATATACATATATATATACATATATATATATATATATACATATATATATGCATATATATACATATATATATACATATATATATAATAGTTCCCCGACCAAAGGAGCCTATATATTATAATAGGCCTATAAATGTCTGTTCTTTTCGCAATAGACAGTGCTGCAAAATGCTTGTACATGGTGTCCACAATGAATCAATGTTGTGATAATTATATCAATAACTGGTTAGTTATTGATATAATTATCCCGTAGGCCTAGATATCCTCCATGCGACAGCCTTTGAAGAATTGTTGCTCCCTGCTGAGCTGCTTTCAATGAGTGCCTTTCAACGGGAAAGCGGTATATGCCATATATTATAATTTCTTTTGTCCAACTTAAAAATGTTTTTTCCTATAACATAGATGTATTTCCTCATAAGTTAATTCTTGCGTGACAAAATATAAGGATACGACGCCCTTCTTTGACTTCATAGTTGACATTGCGTTGAATCAGTCAGTGGTTTCTTTGAAGAAATGTTTTAAAAGAAGAAGAAACTTTTCAACTGTTCTTACCAGGCTTGGACTAGATGACTAATCGTAATCCTAAACTTAAAATTTATTATGCCATCTGAAAGCTAACCGCAGGACATCAGTTTATTGACGAGCGCTGAAGTTGTCTTATAGAAGCGCTACATAACCGTTCTGGGTGAATAACGTGGGCCTAAACAGCGGGCTGCTCGATACCTTTTACAGCTCTGCGACAATCACTCGAACGCCAAGTGATACAGGTCTTCTTTCCAAACTCCATAAATATTGTGTATATTGATCATCAGCAGCGCTCAGAGTCGAGAGATCGTTGACACCCTATAAGTTTATATTATAAAGACTGCTATAGTTGCTCTGCTTATCGCCCAAGAGGCCTAATAAAAGGCCTAATCGTTTTATGTGGTTTTCTACTGCATTGTATTCTAATATATATACTGTACTATGTAGTGCACATGCCTTACTGTATAATGTCATAGCGCATCGCAATGCAATGTACAGCTGGAGACAGAGGCGCGTTTACAGAAAACGGAGCCCTGGCGCAAACATTTTGGGGAACTCTGAATTCATACACTGAGTCTGAGCGGCCGTCTATAAATGGCGTAACGCACCAATTAGGTGGGTCATACATATGTGACGATTTGTGACGAAGGGCAGGGAGGCTGAGATATGTGACGTCACGTCATGACATCAAATATCAAAATACGCAACTTAATTTATTTAAAAATTTTACTCAATTTAACAGTTAGCCAGCTTCTGGGGGCGAAGAGGCTCAAAACACGTAGCCTTCGCTCTTACCAACACAGCTAATCGAGCCGATTGATATTCACATTAACAAAGCAACTATGAATTACCACTATGCACTTGTCATGTGAATGCTTAGCTGCAAAATCGAGAATATGAATTATTACATTCAAAACATTTCAAACGTCAGACATGTTATTTTGTATGAAAGTTTTCATTTATTCGGGGGTCCATGAGGTGTTATTTGTATGAATATTTTTTATTCATTTGGGGGCTCCTGAGACGTTATTTTGTATATAATGTTTTCATTCATTTGAAGGCCCTTGAGACGCTATTTTGTATTTAATGTCTTCGTCACTTGGGGACCCCTGAGTTGTTATTTTGTATGAAATGTTTCAATTCATTTGATGCCCCCCTTAGATGTCATGTTGTATTTGATGTTTTCATTCGTGTTGGAGCTCTCTGAGACGTTATTTTGTATTTAACGTTTTCATCATTTGGGAGCCCTCTGAGATTTGGTGGCCCTAGGCGCGCGCCTAGTGCACCTATAGGTAAGAGCGCCACTGGCTGGAGATAGACCACTGATTTCCGTACAAGACCATCGTTTGAAATGCCTAAAACTAATAGTCGATCCTTTGAAAATGGAATGGCAACCAGCTGATTTACTCGTAGTATATAGTTGTACGTATAATTGATATGGTTGGATGACATTGCCATGTATGATTTGACTGTACAGTTGTAAGTCAATGCTTGCCAAATAGAATATGACAACTTTAACAATAGTGCAAGGCTTGAAGCTGGCATTTCCTGTAAATACTGTTACACAATGCCCCTAATATGAGTAGGCTTTATACTATTAGGTAATTCGATTACAACTATCATTAGATAAAACTATTACTGATATTATTAGATAATGCATTTGCTAATACGATTAGATAATGCCCGTAGGCCTATCAGTAATATCATAATCGTCATTATCTATACGCGGTGAACGGATAATAGCAATAGTGCTGCACTACTATAATAGTTTCTCCAATAATTTCTAGATTTTAATAAAATAATGCAAGACTTCAGTTTAATGATTATAAAGCACATATTTAAACAAGCACATAACATTTATTAGTCACAATGTTGGCTCGAAATGTCCTCCTTCGTCCTCAACACGCACACACCCCAAGACGCGCCCGCCATTGAGCAGTTTCTGGGCCCACGTGTATGGCGGATTTAAAACGGTCGTAACGTTAGTCCAGCTTTGGGCCCAAAGACGGACTTCGTAGGCTGATTTTTCAGACTACGGGAATATGGCGTGTATGAACGATCCGTTGGTCCCAAACTTGCTAATCAAAGACTTAGATGGGCGTGGGAAAACCCAGCATCAATGGCTTGCGCGATTATGGCCAGTTGCGCATGCGCAAGCTATTAATGGGCTATTTTGGGACTTGATATGGCAAAGAAATTTATTATGCTCATTGTTATAATTAACAGACGATTTTGTTAAAGCACAAATGTCAATGTTATCGCAATATTACTACTCCGCAAAAATTACTATGCATAGATTACGATTGCCTTACTCAACTATTATTTAACTTGCATGTGGGAAAAGTTAGTTCGACCATTGCAAACTAAAGGCCGTGTGTTTGACGATGCGATGCATACACCAGTGTTAAAACTCCCGATTAAACGAAGATCAACGTTATAATTATCATTTTGGGACGGCGAAAACGTAGAAAATAATTAAGTTTATCGTCCGACAATAGCAGAGTGAACAATGATTCTCTTAAGCCCTCCTTGAAGTCGGAAAATTCGACGAAGTGGACCAATCGAGACGGCGGCCGCCATTTTACTTCACTAAGCCTGACTACTAGATTTACGCCTGCCTGCCTGGTGGACTAGCGCTAGTCGGGTTTTAGAGGACGTAGGCGTCTCCAAGAATCCCCATACACGCCGATCTAGTTCTCTAGTCGGGTTAACAGCGAAAACTGGTCCGGACTTGGACTTAGGCCCGTTTTCAAAGGCTTCATACACGTGGGCCCTGCATCGGTTACAACTTTATCAAATTCGTCCAATGTATAAGAAACGTTGACGCAGTTTTCCGACGCCGCGTACCGTTATCTTGTAAACTTTATCTTGCATCACAATTTTAACGTGTTATAGGCCTATACAAGTTTCGCACATACGAATATAACCAAGTTTTAATCGATGCAGCAATCCTGGCGCGTGCGATAACACATTTTGACAGATATATAATCATTAAACTGAAGCTTTGCCATACTCTATTAAAATGTATAAATTATTTAAGAGATTATTATAGTATTTCTAGGTTTTCGCTTTTTTCCATTCACCGTGTATATAGATAATTTTATTACTAAAATTGTTAGATAATGTATTAGGTCTACTTACACTCTTAATGTGTATGCTGCTGCAAATTTTAATTTCACCGCATGCGAACTATAATATAGATTATGCTGTATGATATCTATAGATTCTATAACCTGTTTGCTCAACATACCTGCACCATATGCAGATTTTTGTAGGAGAGTACGTAAGTCAAATCCCGATAACATGCGATTTTCATTTAATCATACGAAACGCTTAGTTAATAACATGGCCGGATGAACTAGGGCTAAAGAACTAAATAAACCAATTGGCCAATAGGCCTAAAAGGCTTTCAATTGAACATCACATACACGCATTTTTATAAAGGTTTTGAACATATAAACAAGATACATGTAGCTGTCTGATTGGACAGTTCATTGGCCAGCAGCGATAAAAGACGACAAGACAACTGCACAGAACGTAAACGACAGTCACAACATCTGCAGAGACAAACGAAGAGATCCACGCATGCGCATGGTTTATGCATCGAATAAATCCAGCTGTTAAATTCACCCACGTTCTATGGCTACGGGTGATCTGACCAAAGCGCAAGAAACTGTCTGACACATTTAAACGAATTTACGTCATGCTAAAGCTTGAATATCAGACAAAGAGCAAAACATGGTCTTAATTGTACAACGTTAAAGCATACGAAAATTGTCGAATGAGATCAAAACCCCCAAATCCCAATCCCCTTAAATACAACCCTGATTGTTATAATAACATGATGTACAATCTAAAAAAGGGTTCTAAGCACAAACAACCGAGTCACGTGCATAGTAATTCCTGCAACTTTTGAATAACTGAATAACGAATATGACAAGAGACGCTGTTTGAGTAATAGTTTAAATCACATTCAATTAGAAGTCGACACGAACACCGACTGTGTCGACACTCAATGACACGCACACCAGAGGAAGTGCAGAGGGAGCGACGACGGATTTGGTAGCACATATAGTAGTAAAGTAGTGGAATAGTTAACTTACTTACTGACACTTGGATCTTGCTGCATTTATTGCTGCAACTGCTCTGATCCTCTGACTAAATGTTTGTTGTCACCATTAAAATGATCGTCATCATCAAAATTTAATACTAATCAGATTTTCAGACCAGAGAATGATCATATATCATAGTATCAAATGATGATGATGATGATGCCAATGAGGATAATAATAATAATGATAATAGTGATAATTATGATAATTATTATTTTTCACAATAATTTCAGCACTCAGAAGGACATCAACAAAGACTAGCAAGCCAAGAACGATGCCATCACTAATTTTTATAATAGCGAGAGATTACCTGCACCTCATGTAAGAATAATTATACTAATAGTAGCAATGATAACAATGCTGTCACGACAATTATGATCGTGATTTTAATAATTTTAGAGTAAAACTAGATTATTTGGTGGAATGACTGAAGTCGTTTAAATTGGAACAAGACAAGGTGTCGGGTGTAAATGTGGTCCATGTGACGATCACCTCTTTGAAACTTGTTACGAAGGGAGGCCATGGTGTCTGCAGGTGTGGTATACGGTTGCCATCGGTCAGTAACCCTTTCGCTTTATCATTGCATAATGGGTCATTTCCATTCGATTCTCCTTGCGACACCCTCTCTCCAACATTCCCGTCATGCTGTAGCCAATTTGGAAGTCTGAGCTGGAGACGTTAGTGTTCAGAGTCAACCGGAAGTCTGGGTCCTGCTCCTGGGCCCCCTTGAACTTCCCCATGACGGTCACGTTGCCATTGGCAGCGGTTGTCATGCGACCCACGGTCGTGTTCCTCTTGACACCGCACACCTGGACGATCTTGCATCTGGTTCTGCTCCACCACGACGTTTTCAGGACCCAGTAACAGAGGCTGGCTGGACGCGCCCAACCTTCATAGGGGAAGAGATGGACCTTGTTCTTGCAGCCCTCATGACGAAGGAGCTTGCGAGCAGACTGGCCTCGGTTTTCATAGTAGAACAATTGAACCATGACGAAATTAATTATTTCAGTATGCGTCACCGTGTTTTAGATTTAGTCTTCAGAGTCTGTTGGATAGAAAAGTTTAAGCTGAGCTGCTGAAATGACGTTTAGTTAGTGATTAAATCGATGAGAATATCGGGCTTCAGTTTCAAAGTAAGGTTGATTGATGGCGATGATGTTTCAGATTGCTTCCATCAGTGTCATTGTGTTGTAGTACCGTGACTCCCAAACGGAGAGAATAAGAAAGCAGAAGTCAGCCGAAGATGGCCGAAGTCAGCCGAAGATGGCCGAAGATTATTAAGGTATCTGCGTGTAAAATCAGGGTGTGAATGGCGTCAGTTCGTCCGCCGTGAGGTCTGACTTTCTTGCAGCATCGGCTGAAAAATGCCTACAAATAACATAATCATGACCTTAGTCATCAGTGATATCACAGGTTTTTGTCTTCGGCGTCATCATCAACCATCCATACCCTCATCATGGTGATCATCCTCAACCTAGTGATCTTTCTACTCTTCCTGCTTCCTCTTCCTACTGTCCACCTGGTTCGGCTTTTCTGATACTGCTCTTCTCTGGATCCGGTCCTATCTATCCTCCCGCTCTTTGTCAGTAAAGACCTCGAACACGTCATCTAAATCATGCCCGATCACCTATGGTGTTCCTCAAGGTTCTGTTCTTGGACCTCTCAATTTCTTCACCTTGTCGTGTTAATCATGAAATCATCATCATCTGCCGCATCACCATTGCCATCGTAATCATTGAATGAAACTTCGAAGATCTCAACAACAAACTTGAGAAATGCACAAAAATAATGAGTCTAAGATTATGCTTCTTTTTCATTATTTATGAAAAGGTATAGTCTGTGCTTTCATCACAGTCATATAAATCTCCATTAGCTCTGAACGATGTCTAACACGCATCTGAAATTGATTCAGTGTTTCTTAAAGACTTGTGAACGCATGCAGTCTTAGCTAGAGCTACAGAATTATAATTATAATAAACCTCCACACAGAGGCGGTTCATGCAACTGATTATGTCTTCTAAACTGTATAACATATATATATATATATACAATGCAGCACAATGCATCCAATTGTAATATAATTATATTATATAGATTATAGGTAATTTCGATCGCAAGTAATCTGACTGACAGTAAATTTCCATAGATCTTGATAATCACTTGGGAAGAGATTAATAGAGAGCGTCTTCCCGTGAGACTAAGACTTATTTATTATCTTTTCCGTAACACATAATTTTATAATCCGAACAACTATCTACTGTAGTTTATTTATGTTCCATACACCCAATATAAAAATTCTATATGCATGCAAATATGGGCCATATATAATGTGCTCAACAACCTATATAAATTATTTCCTAAATTATTCTCCTATGCCTTATGCTTATTTGTCCCTCGTTGATGTTCCTATAGTAACGCATCTATCTTGAAGGGCAGTATGACTTCAGGCGAATAGCGCAATGGGTCCATGATCAAAAGAGTCTCACGCATCTACAACAAGAGCTCATGCTCTAATTAAGCTAGGCCTATATTATATATATATATACATCTAATGCAGTGACAAGTTATTTTCTTAAAAGAGTCCTACAGACCGACCACGAATGGGCGTCGTAATCAGAGAGTCCTATACATCTATCATAAAAGGGCGCCATACTCAAGAGTCCTATACATCTATCATAAATGGGCACCATATTCAAAGAGTCCTATACAGCTTTCATGAATGGGTATCATACTCAAAAATCCTATACACCGACCATAAAAATGGAGTCATTTACATCTATCACAAATGGGCGCCATACTCAAACATCCTATGCACCTACCACAATACCTGCCTATACTGCGAGTAGATCAGCTGGTTGTCATTCCATTGTTTAAAGGGCGCCATATTCAAACAGTCCTATACACCTACCACAAATGGGCGAAATACTTTAAAACTCCCATACACCGACCTAAAGATGGGCGCAATACTCAGAGTCGTCTACGTCTACGACAAATAGGCGCCATTATGAAAGAGTCCTATACAGAGACCACATGCACCTACCCCTATGTGTGTATGCCTTGTTCATCTATTTGTCGCAGAGCAGTTATCGTTCCGTTGCTGATGACATAATTCTTGGCCTCATATCGCCCTACATGCATAACTGGCGCCACCCGACGACCTGACGTGACAGCTGCTATAGACCGACATGGATCTATGGATGCTGAATGCTGCTGCTGCTGCAGAGGTTGATGATGGCAGCAGAAGTCCTCCCATCCTCACGTCGTCGTCATTGTAAGTATGCATGCATATAGGACTGTTTGATTACGGCGCCTATTTGCATATATGTATGTATGTATGAATGTATGATTGTATGTATGTATGTATGTATGTATGTATGCATGTATGTATGTATGTATGTATGTATGTATGTATGTATGTATGTATGTATGTATGTATATATGTATGAATGTATGTATGCATGCATGTATGTATGTATGTATGTATGTATGTATGTATGCATGCATGTATGTATGTATGTATGTATGTATGTATGTATGTATGTATGTATGTATGTATGTATATATGTATGTATGTATGTATGTATGTATGTATGTATGTATGTATGTATGTATGTATGTATGTATGTATGTATGTGGTTATTGAAGTTTAACGACACTGTGTGATAACAAAGACCATTAGAGTCGCCCTCCTCCTTTATTCAGGCTTGGGACTGGCACTGCCTGAGTTCTTACAGTGGCGGATGCATGTGCTTAGCATGCAGCAGACATATGCAGTGACTGTTGGGAGTCGGCAATTGATTCTATTTCGAATAACAATGTGATACAATGTATACATATATTTCACAGTCGGAATGAGTTTCTATGTACACAGACATGTCTTTGTAGATTATATGTTAAATACGGTATAGGGTTTATAGTCCAAATAGATATGAATAAATGTCTAAAGATTGTATTTCTGCTTCTGTAATTCCTATATACAGAAAATGCAGTCAGTCGCTATATAGTGTTTAGTGACGCCTTCGTGTTGACTATGTGAGCAGTCTGAATCCAGTTATACTCATAGATGGTTTTAAACCCGATCATCCTATTAAAGTCAACTATATAATGCTTATTGCTTATTGCCGAGAGTACGTCGTACCAAGCATGGACAACTGCAGAATATAACTGCAGACACACTTTATGCTCATACAACTTTGATACACTGTACATTTGCACATTGGTTGAGCTGTGGCCTTGTAATGTTGTCCTTGAGGGAATTTCGAATCTTTCCGAGACGATCAATGTTTAGCGACCTTGAGCAAGTCCTTCACGCCAGATAGTCTTACTTATTGCAATCGTTTTTGTGCTTTGTTAATACAGACTTACTTCTGAGGGAACATACGAAATAAATTGAAACGGAGCATGCACATTTCGCAAAGATAATCTCACGGTGCATTAAAAAAATTTCTAACGGGTTCTGCATCAGTTCTCTTATGTCTACATCTTCAGGTAGGCCTAGATAACATAACCTGTCATCACGGGTGATTTTTTGTCCGTGTTCTTGATAAATATTTGAGTGAAAATATCATGGCAAAACTCTGCCAAGGATCGTCATTACATGTGATAAAGCAGATGTTGTGTATTAAATAAAAATCAGACAGCAGCACACTGATGGCATTTCTTGTCAGTGTCTGGAAACAAATCCAAGACCAGGACAATCGCAGAAATAGCAACGCTCCGAGGAGCACGTCACTGATGATGATGACGACGACGATGATGACGACAATGATGACGACGATAATGATAATGGCATACTTATATATATATATATTTATCAATATTTATATACTGGTTGAAATCAAATATATTGAACCAGTATAATAATGAGTGGCATACATGTATATACATATATATATATATATATATATATATATATATATATAATCAAAAGAATCTCTGTTAGAGTTCCTAAGATAAGACCGGAAGTAGATGGACGACGACGTCACATGAGAGGCGCTCTCGTAATTACACCCGGTTGGCGCCACGTTCTCCACAAAAACATGTATATATATATATATATATAGGACATCATCATCTTATCTGTCGATGGATGCGCTTCATATTAGGATGACTGTCGCCACAGCACCAACAGCACCAACAGCACCAACAGCACCAACAGCACCAACAGCACCAACAGCACCAACAGCACCAACAGCA